>UZAF01018886.1:11149-28740 GCA_900617895.1 Haemonchus placei
CGGTTCTGTTTTCCCTGACCTGCAAACAGCATGGGGTATTAGGTCGCAGTCAGACCACAAAATTTGCGTGGATTTGGAAGGTATGCCGCTTATTGAAACGTACTTAGTTTCACCCGGTTTCAAGTACACTCTCGCGGCTATGGTAGTGCTGAGTGGCTTAGCTACTTCCTTTTCCACCAGTTTCTTTTCCTTCACCCTTTCACGCGGGAAGCCTTTTGATGAACTTTTCCTTGGATTACTCTTTGGAAAAGGAGCGGTCTGAGGGGCGACAGCCCGCTTCTCAGAATCACTGCACAGCGTCTGAACGCTCACAGAGTTCCGTTTCATCTCTGCAACTGGCTTCAGCAACGGTTGTAACCTGCACAACCTTGCACGTAATACGTTTGTCCCCAGCACGATTGTGTTGTCGTTCCCTCGTTTCACGAAAAACACTACTCGTCGTGAGCGTTCTTCTTGCAGTGCAAGGCTGAGTCTCACAGCACCCTTGAATGCCATTTTGCGACCAGAAGGATCGTAGATGTTTATCTTGTCATCCGCCTTCACTTCCTCTACGTCTGCGTCTAGATCAAAACCCGACTTGGCTGCATCCAGCAGCACTTGCACTGGCAAAATGCTTACCTGGGATCCTGTACCCACCACGGATTTCTTAGTAAACCCTAAGAGCTGCATGTTGCACAGGGTTTTATTACCAAATATCTCATTCTCACGTTGCCACGTCCCTGTGGCACGGCAAGACCAGTTTTCCAGGAGGGTAGTAAATGCGTTTAGACTGTTCCATATGGGACCTACCTACCGACTGGACATTTTCCGCAAATCTTTGCTCATTCCGTTGCCTATCCCTGTCATCTTTGAAAGTGCCCTGGCCTTTTGCAAATACGGCAGAGTCTGCGGTCTGTCTGCAGTGATGTGCCACTCGGCACCGACTCTGGGTTTTGAGGCGAACCGCCGCTAGCTGGGTGACGGATATGGATGTTCCCCATTTGGTCAGCGTTTTCTCGTAGTATTGGGAATGGCAAGGGTCACCGTGGCTTCCTCCGGTCGTCCACTTGCTTAACTTCCAAGGCGGATCTCATCGCTGCCGCCACCTTCTTACTTCTTTCAATTCTTTGAGTGAGGTTCTTTAGCTCCTCATAGACCTCGTGTGGTGCTGCTGATTCCATGACAGCAAAAAGTTGGAAATACTCGGACCAATCGGTGAGTTGTGAAATGAGTTCACTCACTCTCACCATTGACAAATCCGTTTCTGACTCACTAGGGTTTGCGGACCGTGTTAAATTTTCTAGCTGCACGCAGTTTTCCGAGACAGACTTTGACATCGTAAGCTACTTTAGCTTGACATGCGATTCCATCCGCTTTGCTGAAGTGTTCTCGGCGAAATTAGCTTTGAGAGCGGCCACAAAATCGGCAAATTTGCCCTGTTTGGTTCTAATAGGGAGCTTTTGGATACCCTACTAGTTTCTCACTGATAAGGTGGATTAGCATATCGTCTGGGAGACCAATCCTGCCATATTTCATCGAGAACGACCTTACGAACTCAGTGAACCCCTCACCATCTGGATCGCTAAATTCTTTGACCTCCAGAAGAGCCATGGCAGCCAGCGCTGTTCCCACCCCACTATCAACTCGGAAACTCATTTCGCTAAAAACTGGAGACCAACCTCTCTGGTGGTTGTCCCGTGTTGGCATGGGTGGCATCATAGCTTGGTGGAGCTCGTTCTCGACAGCGTTTCTCTAAAATGATCTCGTCCGTTGGACTGCCTTTCATCCCACATTCCGTAAGAAAGCCTTGGTTTGATAACCCCTACCTTGAGCTGCACTGACAGCATCAAACTCAATAGGTGGTAGTGCGGCGACTGACGATATGTTATTAGCACTGAGCAAACGAAATGCTCTGTGGACCTAGGAGCCTGTGAAAGATACGTTTGTGCGGACTTAGGGGTGTCAAAGAGCAGTGGTTCCCTAGATGGCAGAAGCTTCCGACCAGTTTGGGCCTGTTCGATACCCATTGTTTGGATCGGCTCGACCAGATTACCTACGGCTCTAACCACCTCGGTGGACCTAACCTTCAACATCTTCGATAGTGCGCGCATGCATTTGTCATCATGCCGTGCCTGTTCGAATGCAGTTTCTAGCTCTTCGCTGTGTTTTGCAAGCCTTTTGCCTCTGATGCCTTTTGCACAACCCGGTCCGCTAACTCATTAAGGAGGTCCAGCGACTCCCTTATCGCCTTACACTCCGGTTCCAGCAATCTATATAGTCCTTTTTCCAGATCCTCTGGTGAGGTGGTTTCCCCTTCACCTAACATGATTGCTATGCTTTTCTCTCTTGCAGTTTCGCCAATCTTGACACGCAGTGCGTAACTGTGGCCCGTACCTGCTGCTGGTTCTGTTGCGTTAGCTGTAGCACTTCTGCTCTGAGCTGCGCCAATTCTTGCTGCACCTCGTCCATTTTGGTGTCCCGTGCAACATCTTCTTCTAGCAGCCTATCCATTTCTTTCTCCATGTCGTCTGACATTGCTTCGCTCTGAAACAGGTCTCGTTAAAGTTCAGTCAAAGATAAGCTACTGATTCGATGCTACCTTTTCGGTATCGAATTCTATCCCCTGAGTTTTGATGGAACAGATAAGGAAGTTTCAGTAGTCCTGCAAAGAAAACGTTTTTTGCGCAGCGGTCTGCCGTGCAAAAACCGTTCTCTTCTGTCCCACCTAGTGCACTGACAGATCACTTCACAGCGCAACTTGTAAGGGCTGTCCGTCTAGCAGCTTTGTCGAGTCCGCCGTTCTATCAACCAAATGGGCCATACTGCTCGCTAAGGGTTTTTCAGAAACCTGGGGACTTCCTGGTTTCTTACTGCCCTGAAGCCTACCTTATTGACGGAGTCAAATCGGTTCGGCCCCTATGTAATGGAGCCTCGGGTGCTCCGGTGTGTGTGTGAGCGCAACTGGTAGTCGAGCTAGAAGTTGAACTCACAATTTATTGGACGTGCCGGTACAATAAGATAGTGGTGGGGCGCTGCTTCAGTGGCAAGAAGTTGAAGAAGTACAATCCTCGTAATGAGATCGAGAGAAGACTTGCCTCAGGTGGGACCGCGAACTAGTTGTATAAATCTATGAGATCGACGAAAGCCTTCAAAATAAGATTTTCAACGCAAGTTTCTTCCCAAGAAACACCAGGAAAATTGAAATCATCGAGAACGATTGTGGGACCGTTGTAGGTAATCACTTATAGCTTCAAGAAGCATTGCTGAAGCGTGGACATAACATGGTCCTATAAACCATTATAAAACTAACATGACAAGATTGAAAAAAAGCGCCAACAACCATGATTGCACATGCATCAGTAACTGGTTCCTGGATACCACGTTGTAGGGAAGAATCGCCTGATACGTAGCAACGCTCCACCACCCTTTTTACCAATGCCATCTGGCATCGCTACATTGCGATCCCACAACACCTAACAGTAACGAGAGCTCAATACAGAGCTAAGGCACGATTCCGCTAGAAAAACTGGATCGTATTCATTTTGATGCAGCATCGTATATGCCGATTTACACTCCTCAAATAAGGATCCTACGTTCGACATCATGCAATAAACTCTGACACTTAGCTCTTAACTCCGAAGGTGAGTTAGAGGTTTAATTCTTTTGCTGGTTGAGGCACCGAATTACCAGTCTAAACCGATCCAGCAACGTGCGAAATGCCATGCGAAACCAAAGAATTATTAGGACCAGGATCACATGTAGGAGAAAGTCTGGACAAACGCGCTCCTTGGGCCTGCTTTCCTTTTCTTCTTTGGTCGAAGAGGGCGAAGGAAAATACCTTTCCAGAAAAAGGATCGCAGGCGCTGGGCACGCTGCAATGTTAGTCTCAGAAACCTAGAAGAGGGTAAGATAACTTTCACCAGTCGAGACCTACTAGGTGGGAAACATCCATGCGATACACCACGGGAGAAAGACATTCAATACCAAGAAAATTGAGAATGGAACGTGTGCAATGGTAGTCATAACTTGCCCGGTCAACAGAGTTGGGCGATCGATTCTCCAACATCCCAGCAATCACAATCGAGCGAAGTAGATCAGAATCCGTCACGGGAGTGGGGCTCTTGGCTGGCAATGGTCCGGCCTCGGTGCTGCACTGGATGGACTGAGAAGATTGGGTAGACATAAAAGAGCTAAGTTGCTTTTTCAAAGACTCATTTTCTACTCTTAGTGTTCTATTCTCAGCGATTGTATCTCGACACTCTCGAGCTATCTCTGAGATTTCTTTCTTAGAATCAGACGAAACTTCAAGGACTGAGCTGACATAAGGCGGAAAACTGACAACAGAAAACATCGCGGCGTTCCACTTGCGGAGATAGATCCAGACTTGATCTCCTGAACGGTACCGAAGACGAACGGCGCGGCGCGGTAGCCATCGATTCAACAGATAAGAATTAAGAGGTACAGACAGATTGTAAGACCACCGACTGCCTCAACCTCTTCGGAAGCGATGATCAGGAAAGAAAACAAAAATACTGACAGAAATCAAGAAAAATACAATAGTAACAACAGCCCAGAATGGGTAGAGCTAGAGCAGAGTCGACTGCTCAATGCGCGAATCTCGTTAGTAGCAAATAAAAACAAATTCAGTGTTAACAATTTGATATTTTATAAACGTAAAAGTGATTCGTTTCGCCTCCGCTACCTGTAACCAAATTTACTGAGCGACTAGTTCAAACGTTATTTAGCTGTAATGAGGTGCATTGATAAAAAATAATGTTTAAAGTAGGATAACTAATAGGTAAAATAGGTAAAATAGGCAGTAAGAAGTTCTAATTAGCGCTATAAAGGGTGGTTTCAACGATTTTGGTAACATTATTGTTATTGCTAGTGAGATTGAACTTGTATCCGATGTATTTGTTATTATAGATACATCCAACAATACTAGAGTTGATAATGATCCTATCATATCCAGATAATGTGAGTATCTCTATCATTTCCTTTAGTCTTAAAACGAAAGGGCTGGAATCGGTGCATGTATAAGAAATTCCAACAGTTTCAGTTTAAATTACCGACGACTTAGTTTTAGTTGATATATTAGTATCAAAATGAGGGAATCGAATACTTTGAAAGTTAATGCAACAGTTTTGTTATAAAGTTTCGTGATAAGTCCATCTACCTACTCTCATGGTAAGGTTCAAGTAGTTAGACTATTCTTCTGTAATATGTGTTTTTTATTCTCCACCTTACCTTTGTATATATTTGCAGAACAGCTGTTTATATCTATTTCTCTTTTATTATGTACTATTAAAAGGTCATCCATAATAAATAAGAGGTTTCGCTACCAGAAACTGTTACAGTTCTTTATAGTTGTCGAAAACTGCCATGACACTTGTTCCCACTTGATGTTCCATAGCTTATGCAATGAGACCGTTGGGGTTGTTAAGCTTTTACAGGTTTTTGCTAAACACCTTTCAGGCCAAATGCTGAGTACGCTGAAGAGTCATAGTTTGGCGCATGTACAAGGCGGAGAATGACTGGAAGTTCGATGCATGGCTGTATATATGACCTCGTGTCATCAGTACATTCCTCAAGTGAACTTTCCTATTCTTCTCAAAACATTTTCATGTGTGATGGACACTTTTTTAATTCTAGTTGTGACTCAGCCTAAATTCAATTGACGTTGTGGACCCCTTATCAGCGGGCTTAATCTTTCTGTTTTCTGATAAACTGCCACTTTGCGGTCAAATTCCTTACCGGAGTTCGAGTAAGCATTTTCAGGATGAATTTCTTTTGTGGTCACATTTTCACTTGCGCATCATTTTCTGGGTCTCCTTTGAACTTCCCTNAATTCTAGTTGTGACTCAGCCTAAATTCAATTGACGTTGTGGACCCCTTATCAGCGGGCTTAATCTTTCTGTTTTCTGATAAACTGCCATTTTGCGGTAAAATTCCTTACCGGAGTTCGAGTAAGAAATGGTGCATTTTCAAGATGAATTTCTTTTGTGGTCACATTTTCACTTGCGCATCATTTTCTGGGTCTCCTTTGAACTTCCCTTCCCAAGACGTCTCATGGACTATCGGCCGTCTCTTTTTCCGGAATTTTCCTTCTTCCTTCGCGTAGCGTCCTCTTTCATGCAGGCACCTTTCATTTGCGAGAGTGCGAACTAAGAATGAGATGTGAGTGGATCCATTCGTGAAAATAACAAAAAGCAATGACAAATTACGTGAGGACGAGTAGAGGACAGAGTTGGAAAGAGGAGTTCCACAGACAGCGAAAGGATCATATGAACGACACTGTTTGTCCGTTTTTCGGCATAAAAACATAGCGCGTACTTTCACAGTGCCGCTCCCCGTAGTTCGCACCGTCCTCGGGACCGTACCTGTGCCGTTCATAGGGTGGAGAATGAGATTACCCTGTCCTATAAATTTCTGTGAAGAAAGGAGAGCTCTTTCGTTTCTTCATGTTACTGCAGCCATTCTGTTTGTTTTGGCTCTACTAGATATCGACTACAACAAACGTGGGAAAAGCATATTGCAGAAGAGAGTGCACATCGCTGAGCAAGGGTGAGAAAAAGGAATAGGTGAGAAAAGTCGAAGTCAGCAGAAGAATAATGACGGTCATCCGAGCCGATGTTAATAGTCTGATGATCTAACATACCACGAAATTCATCCGAAGCCACCTCAGACTTCCCGCTCGAGTGAAATGCTCCCCAAATACTGCCATTACTCCATCCGAAGCCTGCTAAAGCGACACTGTTTTCGAGATGTCGAGCCATTTGCCTAATCCTCCGCCTTTTTGCGAGGAAACTGAGAGAACAGCTATGCTCCACGTCAGCCTGATCCAAGATGCGTTATATAGCAGCAGTTCGTTGGCAGGTGACCCGTACCCGCCCTCACTGACCCTGTGACCCATCGCCATGGCTTCAACGCTATCTTTTCTTTAACCTCCACATACACACTCTTAATGTAACTTATGTAATAAGTACAAATAATCTTATGTTGAGTGTTGAATTATGTTACCGTGCCGTCACTACCCCCATACACCTATCCATTTTGAAAAGTTTCTGAAGGTTATTGGAATTCGTCACAAAGCTTGAGACAAGTAATCCGATTCATAGCTCTTCATGTGGGCCAGCTTCTCTACCATCAGTGTCATTCCGTGGGAATCCGAGTCACGCAGAAGTCACTCGGAAATTGCGAAGAGTGGTGTGATTCAAATGCAGTTTGGGGGTCGCTGAAATCGCGAAAAGTAAGGGACAAATGCAAGCCTGCTCGTTAAACTATAGAACTCACGAGATTGTCGATATTGAGCGAATCACTCACTGCTAGTTGTTAAACCCTTAAAATGGCAGCTTTTCAGTGTAGGTTACTTTTTCATACATGTAGTGGAAACTTTGGCAATTAGTAAAGAGTAGCCGATATGAAACGAATTGATAACCTCGACGAGCGGTTCGGATCATTCCTCAATACGGCCAAGGACAAAGGAGCGATCAGGACATAATGACTTCCTAATCGGATAGTTCAGAAAGCATATCAGTTTGTCATATTTGTCATTACAACAATGCGAACTCTCTGTGTGCTTCACAAATAGAGGCCATTGTGCTCATAAACTTTGATATCACCAGCATCAGGCACGTCACTTCAAAGTTAATTACCAAATGGGGCAAATCGCAGCTATAACTGAAACAGAACCCCATCTTGAGGCTCATCCCTGATGGCCGGGTAAGAATTGATCAAAAGATTGCCAATGTGGAGTTATTAAATCCAGTAAGAAATTGCTGACCCGCTTAATAATCCTGTAACGAAAGCCGACACACTGATGTACCGTGAACCGTGAACCGCACGATCGCATAGGAGCTTTATCAGAAGAAGGGTAGGCACTGGGTCAAACTTCCCACAAATTGAAGGTCTACTACGTGGAAATCCTTCCCTTCATCTTGTGAGTCCATTTGTTTATTAATACAAGTAAAGCCGTCTCACATGATTGCGCCTCACAGATGCCATGCTGTGAAGAATAAAAAACATTTGGCCATAAGTCGACCTTTGGAGGTCTCTTTGAAGCCACGACCAAGATGATACAATGATTTTATTCGGCTAACGTTTCAGCCAATCGCCTTCGTCAGAGCCCGGAAGCCAAAAAATATTTGAGACTCTTCCTGACCAAACGACGTTCAGACCTCAGCTTAGTTCAGGTGTGGCCTATAGATAACTAGGAAATTGTTGTAAATCACAATAGGTAACCCACCTTAGATGTCACAAGAAGACCGTTGACCCTCCTTTTTTGAATTGCGTATTTATACTATTCACAGTGGGTGGGCCCGAGTGTCCTGACCCCTACCTCGGATACCGGTGGCAGTTGAAAACCGCACAGGTCGAGGAACGGGGCAAGCTCGTTAGTTACAGCCAGACATTCATCCTTCCGATTCATTTTTGGATTTTTAGCGTTGATCCAAAAAGCTTCAAGAGTCTTTCGCGCTGAGGTCGTGGGTTCCCGCATCAAGACCCTGATAGATACCCCAAACTCTACATCCTCGTGGTGGTGCCTCCTATGGTCCCCCAGAGCGTTTTAGGCCTCGATTTCATAAGTGGACCTTTCATAGTTTTCAAGTATTGATGTAGTACTGATTAGCCGATTATTCTCACTCTCATTGTAGATGATCTTTGATGCACCGGGAAAACTATTGAATGCCTCCAACGTGAAGGAACTTCATCGCTCTCCAGTAGGTAAAGAACGTGTCGATGTCGAAGAAACATGTCGATAAACTTAAGGGGAATAATTCAGGGCTTACAAAGAAAGTGTGTGGAAGCTAGAAAGTACTTCAAATATTCTATCTCTATGGATTTGAATAGAAAGCTGCATATCAGTGGATATGATAGGACTACTCGCCAGTTTGATGTGTGGGACGACTGACCACTAGATCGTAGCACTTTATTCGGCACAGCAGAACTTTTATTCGACAGATAGGAATAGCTCCGGTCATTGACAATGACTTGAAGAAGACGATGTCATAGAAATCGAAAACGTCGCCAGAAGAGGCTGTTCAAGAAGCCCCGCTGTCGTCGCATCACTACTTTTATAGCATTGCTCCTAGCACGTTTACATACATAGCTGCCGCTATAGTATAGCAGCTATAGTTCTCGGTCGAAACTTGGAATTTTTTAATTGCTATTAGAGAATCCCCTCTAAGTGCGTTCATGAGATAGTTAAATTTGTGGAGTTCTGATATAATTTGAGAATGGATATTAGCGTAAAACAAAGACCAAAATTTGTCCCATTCCCAAATATTTCCTCGAAAAACGGGAACGGGTAATATTGGGAGTTCTACTTTTCTCACTTGCGGTATGATACTCGACTCATTTTCTTGTGTCGAGCTTATTGGGTTCCTCATCACGTTGATATTTCCATACCAGAGAAAGGCGTGTGATCGAGCTTCTAAGAGTACTAAATAGTTAAGTGCATCCGCTAGTCCCTCATCCGCTTTTGTCGCATATTCATCATAACCGTCATACTCTTTTTTGGAGGGCTCTTTTATAGCATCAATTGCTACGGCGTAATCGCTCAGTAGTGTCTCGATGCGAGAGGTACAAGTTCGGATCGCACCTATAGCTTCTTCTAAGCGTCTACGGCTGTCTTGGAACTCGATAGGGGACAGTCCCTCTGAGACTTGTAGCAATTCGACTTGTTCTGCTTGGAAACGCTGCAGTACTGTGCTTAATTTACGGATAGATTTTGTTAACTGGCGCTTATAAGACGACATTTGAGCTGACATACTGGAAATGCAAGCTCTTTTTTTTCACGTCAATAAACCTTATGCCCAAGTCACCAAAATTTGCGTAACTGAATGTGGGTCAAGATTGCCACGCGTTTCCGATTGTTAGAAAAGGTTAAGAAATCCGAAATCAAAAAAATGTAAGTAAAATATGTAAAAATTGAACTCACTGAACCAGCCTGGAGTCGTTTCGATCGCGATGCACCATATCAGTGGATGTGATAGGAATACTCGCCAATTTGATGTGTGGGACGACTGACCACTAGATCGCAACGCTTTATTCGGCACAGTAGAACTACTCGACAGATAGGAATAGCTCTGGTGATTGACAATGACTTGAAGAAGACGATGTTGTAGAAATCGAAGACGTCGCCTGAAGAAGCTGTTGCAAGAAGCCCCGCTCTCGTCGCACCACTACTTTTATAGCACTGCTCCTAGCACGTTTACATACATAGCTGCCGCGAAGAGTCTTGTGTTTTGTCGACGTTGACAAACGCTTACATACGCAACTGCCGTAAAGAGCCCCATCTGAAACATCTTTCTTCGTTTGAATCTATCAGCATTTAACATTACACTAAATCATAACATTACATTGAGTCGACGTTGACGACACTGCATGACTGGGTGAACTGTCAGGAACTCCTGAGTCCTAATTGTAATGTACTAGTTTAGCTTGGAACTGTTTCTAGGTTCTATACATCATCCTCAAAATTAGCACATTTCATCCAAAGCTTTTTCAAGTTTGGGATTGGTTGAACTATATAATGCTAATTCACAGTCCAGACTGACAGCAGTGTTCGGACTGCTCGTCCAAGAACCACTTCCGTGCCGTCCCGTGCAACCAACAATTTCAGTAATTTTTCAAAGCCTAATATTTCCATAAATACGCCAATTTTCGCATTTTTATCGCCACTTTTGCATTATTCTGACCTATCGTTTCCACTCTTCGCCTTGAAATAGATACCGCAGAATCGTTGTGAACTGTGCCTTTTATCTGTCTATCCCCGAATAGTAATTTCGCTCACAGTTCTGTGTTGTATTTTTGTTAATAAGACATTCTTTCTTACTTTGTATCGTCCATCGCCGTAGTTCGAGAGCCGTCCATGGAACGCAGAGTAAATCGATAAATAAGTGAATATCATGATGTTGGACCAGGCGTAGTAACCTAATGTAGAAGACGTCGACAGGCGAACCAGATGATTGCAGGTGACAGATCACTCAAGGCCTCGAGGCCTGACAGATCACTCACCGATTACTATAGATTACCGATTACTTTTGCAGAAGTGTTGATATTGTGCACCTCACAAACACACATGCAAGCTCCTCAAGAATCGCCTAGGAAGCAAAATGCTCATATAATTGTCAAGGCAAGGTTGTCAGATTGAATTGGCAAGGCTATATTGTAGTACTTGTACTGCTGCCTATTCTCTTACAGTACTACTTCTCTCGTTATCTGCTGTCGTCAGCTACTGCCCTTGTCGCTGCTCCTAATCGCAAAAAAGCAAAGTCTCTGTCGATTCATTTGCGACAGCTACAGGTGATTTGTTTAGAATCCGGTGATGTCAAATGTTGCCGCGAGTCGACCAATCAAGCCAATATCGGATTTTTGGTTGATCTCGCTCTGGTGATTAGTGATGTATACTCTAGTCACACACATACTTAAAAGTGGCAAACGTGCTCGCGTGATTTCCTCGGATGGTCACGTAGCGTCACCGGAAATGGTTGAGGTTCTCAAGCAGGTTAATGAGTCAAAAGCCGTACCAGAATATCTGAAGAAATTCGTGTTGTTTATCTCAAGCCAGCCTAGCGCAATTGTCCAGGAGAATGCATCTCTACGTCAGCGTCTTGAATCATACAAAATTTAGAGAAGGAAAATGAAGCCCTCAGAGAAGGTATACGTTTGTATGAGCAAAAGATGGTTTCTAGGGGTATGGGTACTTACGTGCGTCCGAGCACGCGCGCGGTAAATTGCGCGGCGAAGTGCGTGGTGATTCGAGCGACTCTAGGGCCTATCATTGGGGCCCAGTTCGAAGTAGAGTAGTTGAGTAGGGTCAGCCGATACTACTAATCTATTCTACTTCGAATTTGGGCCCCAATGTTAGGCGCCAGAGTCGTTCGAATCCCCACGCACTTCGCCGCGCAATTTGCCGCGCGCATCCTCGGACGCACGTAAGTTCCGTCCCCCGGTTTCTAGTACTGCTGTTTCTAATTCCTCCGCCCATAAGCCTTCGTCTTAAGAGAGGATCAAGCGGAAACTATCGATCGTCATTGCTGGTGTCCCTGAATTACATACTAGCACTTGTCTCGAAATAGTTCGATATGATTTCCAAAGTGTCGCTAATATCCTGATGCATCTGAATATTGATTGTCTGCCTGTTACGGCTGATAGACTTTGGGAAACGGGATCCTGGAAAGAGGCGGCTTAGAAAAGTTGTTTTGGCTTCTTCGAAATATCAGAAAATAGCTGTTAGTAAAGCCTCTCATCTTCGCAGCTTCCCCGGCAAGGGTGTATTCTTTGAAGAATCGCTCACTGCCGAGGAAAGAACGAGGAGACGAGGGGCTCGCCTCGTTACTCGTCCGAATGCTTTCGATAAAGGTGACTCAGGTGATGTCAATGTTTTATTGCAAGTAGTTGATAATGATAATGATGTTTCACTTACTTCTTTACGCTCTTCGGTGAACTTGTAAGCTCTCCGCGGTCAGATAATAATGAAATCCGCTTTTTCTTCTGTAATATTCGGTCACTACACAAGAATGCACAATCTCTCTCTTACTCAATGGCCGCAAGAGACTATGTTGTCGTGGGCCTTACCGAAACGTGGTTAAAACCTTATAGTCAGCTCGAGCCGCTTCTTTGTGAATTAATCGCTGCGTGCGAAATATTCAGATGCGACCGACCCAGGACTGGAGGAGGAGGTGTGGCGTTACACATAAGGCTGATCCTTTTTCCGACCCTTATTTCATGAAAGTATTTCTAAAGCATATGAGATCCTCTCGTACGATCTCCAGTCGAATAATGGCACTCATAGGCTTATCCTTACTTACAGAGCTCTCAGATGTAATTCACAACATAATGAACAACTATCCAGATGTACTGGCGATTTACCATCTTGCGATAATGTATGTATTTTGATGGGTGACTTAAATTACCCCGACATCGACTGGATGTTAATCCTCCTCAGGCTACTGGCTGTGCAGGCTCTTTCATTGAAACAATATCTAGCTATCGTCACTCCCAATTAGTTACGCCGAGCAACAGAAGGCAACATATACTCGATTTGCTGTTTCGCAATAATCCTGATGCCATCTCTAAGACCACTGTTGCAGCGCCGGTAGGCAATAGCGATCATGCTTGGGTTGATTTCACGATTCGCAGCCCTATTAAAAGAACTTTGTTTGTGTCGACGTACAATCTCAGGCAAGCCGACTATGCGTCTATCAAGGATTATCTCAGTTCTGTTGAGTGATATGGTTCTTTCAATAGTTGCAGTGATCCATTGGATATGTACGATCTGTTTTTGTACATATCAAGGCACGCGTTAGCTTAATTGTACCTTCAGTCAAAGTGTCACTCAGCTGCCCAAACATGCCTGCCTACCTGGCTTCAGCACATTATTCAAAATTGAAGCTGATAAAAAGGCCGTTCTCTTTAATTAGAAGAAGACTGGAAAGATTATAAGTGGATTTCCTTAGCGTTCGGAAAAAAAGCTTTTGAAATATAGCATCCCCGCTGAGAAAATAGTCATTGAATCGAGATGTAAGCCTACCTTGTAGAAATTTTTTGTGCATTTTTGACTGAATAGAGAGTACCACACTCCCATTCCCTTTAGCTTTTTCTGAAACCTTTGTGACTTCTTGACGGCAGTGCATAGCCAGCTGCGCTCCATGAACTTTACAGACACCCCTATGAAAAAGACAGTTGGGAACCACATTTCAAAACTTGCATGTTGATACGGTATTCTCTGTTCTCCTACGCGCTGGACAACCACACGAGAGGCCAACTCGGGAAGGCTCAGACAATTACGACGTGAGAGAAAATCTGAGGCTCTGACCTATCATCGGCGAGTGGAGAACCACTCGCTGCTACACTCAGTAAGCGAGCGCGGCCAGGGAAAAGTGCCATCTCCAAGTTCTTCCTGCATCAACACTCCTTGCCTTATGATTATTTATCCTTGAAACATCAATCAAATAATAACCATAGAAAGGAACTGTATTGTCGACAGAATATATATAAATAGATAAGCTACAAAAAGAGAAGGACGCCGGTGAGTAGGGGTGAAAGCTGTTCCGGATAGGTAAGGCTATCTCCAAATGATGGAAGGAAGCACCTCGGCTGCAGTCCTCGGTTTGTGAAGACGGACGACTCCTCGAGTTCTCCAAAACATCGGATCCGCGCTTACATTTCGACACACCGATGGTTGCAGGTTTGATTCAAGACACGATCGTGTGGTTCTATTAGATTGGTCCATAAGTATATTCCGCACGTCAACGTTTTTGTTTATTCATCTACCAGTCGGGCCGCCCGGCTAACGCCGGGCATCCCTCCTTCTTATGGGTTCGCCCGGCTACGCCGGGCGCTCCTCCTTCCTGTGAGAAATTTGCTATGCGTAAATAACCCTGCGGTTTCTCCTTTTGCTTTGAAAGCTCTACATCCTCAGTATTAGCTCCGAAAAGGGAGCGATTTTTTCTGCAGGCCAACCTCGCTGTGTCCGAAAGAACATCGTTTAATATCGCAAAGGCGATTATTCAGGGAAAAAAAGTATTAAGAGACTTCATCGCCGCTGAGGCTACTATGTTAGCTACCATCAATGTTCCTCAACGCCATCATCAAGGGCTCTCCTCCTTCTTGGGGCAAAGGGACTTCGCCCAAAAAATATCGAGTTAATGAAATTCTCCCTTTTAATATGTTATTTCGCTTTTTCGCTAAGCGAGAGTAAAACTATCAAATGCCTTCAAAGATGTACCTCCTTTTCTCTACGGATACATCATTAAATGTGAATCCAACATTATTACCGGTCGGATAAGTTTTGCTAAGAATGGTATCAAAGCAAAGAGAAACCGTGATCTTTTACTTAATCGCAAACTCTGCTGAGTAGCGGTCGTAATCTAATAGCAAGGAGCGAACCAAATTCATATCCTTATAATCCCACAACTTAACCTTCTTATCGAATGGAACATATCAAACAGTCAAAGCTAAATCGTAAATAACAAAGGCGCTAGGAGGTAACTGGTGTGTGGATCTTCTTCTCTGAGGCCTCTTCTATTCTTAGTGTTCCCATCCTGCCCTTTCCTATTGATTGCTCTCCAAGTCCAAGGGATCAGGAGTTATGGATTTCCACTCATTTCTTTCGCCAAATCCTGCTCCTTGGGGGCGTAGTCCGGCCCTACTACTCAACATAAGTATTCCCATACTGCCTCCTACCAAGTTTGAACGCCCTAGAGGCAAACTGAAAGTTTTGGCGCAAACTTCGCCGTCTATAAGCGGGGTCCGGTCCTCCCACCTACGATAAATGTTCCCATCCTGTCGCCTGTACTCCTGCCAAGTTTGAATGCCCTAGGGCCAAATTGACTATTGCGGCGCAAAACCCCACCCCCTGTGCATGTATTCCGGTCCTGCCACTTGCCATAGGTGTTCCCATCCTGTCCTCCTTACTTCTACCAATTTTGAACGCTCTAGGTCCACGGAGACAGGAGTTATGAATTTCCGGTCAAACACACACACCGACACACACACACAAACACACAAACACACCGAGACATCAACAGACACACTCAGCGAATTATATAAAGTAGGATTAGCTCTGAAATGAAGTCATGATAACACGGAACAGATGATAATCCGATGGAGCAAGGTCGGGCTCGTATGGATGGCGTGTTATCGTTGTCCAGAAGGCAGATGCTAAGTTGTTCCAGACGCCTTTCCCACACTGCAGAGGCCAATTTCCAAAACAGTCCAACGAATTTTCTCGCAGTGGCCGTCTGCTTGAAGTCAAGTTGATCCCAAAACAGCACACCCTCAATCCTAGAAAGCCGACATCGTAAGCCTCCGACCATGGAGCCCAGGCTTTGGTTGAGTTGGTGGGTCCTGACCACAGGAACCGAAGGTGCTATTTTCATAGCAAATCCAGGATTCGTCCCGGTGATAATCGACTTGACAAATTCCTGCCTATTTGGTCGAAAGAAAAGACTTCCACTGATCAACACTAGCACCTCGGTGGTATTCGGTGAACTGCTTGCGGTACCTATCGAGGCATCACTTTTCGGCGGCTCATCGTGTGCAGATAGCGAGTGATGGCGCTGTGACTGCACCGAGGCGTCTGCTGCGATTGGTTATGACTGCAGGAAAATTTTGAGTTCAACAAAAAAGGGGAAGGAACTTACAGACCAACACATTACATAACTGTTGATTTCATTACAAGCACTCGTGGGTTACACATTTAAGCATCGTCACAGACCACAAAGAAAGCCTAGCACTGATGTAATTATGAAAACATGGTGGAATTGTGATCCAAAGTTCGCAGATTCCAGTGCTACCAGGCTCCGAAGATTTTTCTTAGCTGTTAACATGGAGCAATTCTCAGCTACACATCTGCGTATATATGTATTTGTATACATTTTGATTTGTTTACCTATATTGTTAATAAAATTCACAGGGGATTGTTATGAAACCGGAGAAGCGAAATTATGATTAAGACGATTTCTTTTGCCTTGTTGACTAATGACTGATAGGGCTTCAAATCTGAGGATCGCAGATTTGGGTGCATGCCTAGGGTAGAGCGAATTTAAGTGCTTTCACTCGCTATTCCTTTCATACCCATAAGCAGGAGTGGTTCGCTTGGAACTATGTGAGCAGTGCAAGAGAGTGCAGCAGTGCAAGAGATCGGGACCGTTGCTAACTGCGTATGGAGTGATTCGGTGTTTTGCCGCCAAAGGCCAGAACTTGACCTCCTCTGTGGTTCTGAAAAAATAGGAAATGCAAAATTTAAATGTATCAGAGTCATTTTGACAACAATATCACTCCTCAGCTCTCCTAAGTACCCCTGGTTAAGTTCGTTTTCTAATGTATGGATAAGAGGAGCGCGACATCACTAGCTGTGCGGCTCATTGTCATCCTTGTCATCCTAGCAGGACTCGATCTCCGGATCCGAAATTTGGCGTTTTATTTATGAAGTCACAAGTTTGGGCTTCGAAATTTTGCCATTTACATAAACACAAATTTTCCGTTGACAAATATTGTTTTCTATTTCGGATGTGAGGATATGAGGTGAACCTCATCAACAGCTATTCTACTTTGTGGCAACAGTTCTTCAATCTGCATTCGTATGATACGTAGCCCATTGTATTATACTTGCACGATATATGAATGAACTGCACATACCACTGACTTGGCAAACCATTTCAGTCTACATTTTTCTTCAAGAGGCCATGAAACTTGTATTGTCGACTTCGTAAGTTACTAGATTCCTTTTCCCCATACAGACCATTCCCACTCTTTCGAAACGCATTGTCTTCGATGGTCGACTTGTCCTGCCCAATGTTCCATAACGGAGGACATGAATGAAGCAGAAATCGGTGCTGATGCTTTTTCTGGGACCCCGTGCATAAGCACGCGAGCGCATATATTGGCGTGCATTCATTCAGTATTTCCCCCTGCCTACAAATATTGGAAATCTTTTAGATTGATTACAGGCACTGTTATTCTTTTGCTGTTAGGTTATAAATGCTTGGAAGAGGCCCACTGGGTACGCAGAGTATTTAGGTTATCATAGCCCTGCATACCATCTCGTTCCCTGGACCAATTCACACTTCGTATGGCTCATAAGAAGGCCATCCTATCTGGTA
>UZAF01018887.1:0-24709 GCA_900617895.1 Haemonchus placei
CCTTCAAGTGGATCATCTCGGTAGCGCATTGGACGAGAGCACGTTACATTGAAAGCAAGGATGAGATTGAGTCCCAGTGCAGGCTGGGAGTTTTGCCTATGTGCCAATCTGGGGCCCTGTGAAAGCTGCAATCTAAAGCTCTTGCACGTCGTAGTTAAAAAAACCATCCAACGCAGTCTGGTTTCTGAGATAATGTCAATAAATAAAGAACACCTACGCAGCTAGATAGAAGATAAAAAAGTCTGTCGTTCAGCTGGGAAAACATCAGGCAATCCCACATGGGCTAGGAATTACACATTTAGGGTACAGGCGATGTGTTGACAGCATGCTTGTGGATTGTGCCCAATCTGTTTAGTGATGTCGCCGTCATTGGGTTTCAACGTTGAAACGTGACAACAAACGCTAATGTTTTTCGAATAGCAGGAGTCGAGCCGATCCTACGCAGTGCAGGACATAGGAAGTGTCGCAGCGATGACAAAAGGCAAAATTCTGGTTTGGATCCGGTCCAGATCTGTCAATTGAACCCTCCGGTCTCGCTCAGTTGACGCGCCAAGTACACGTTCCATTACCGCTGCGATTCCAGGAGGAACTACTGCATGGCGCAATCCGAAAATTTTTAAGGAACCTTATTTCCACATCAATTCCAACTGAATTTTGAATCAGTTCTCAACTAAACTCCCTTACATTTTAGCATCTGAGAAGAAACCTGCATCTGCTGTAGTAACCCTTGTCAATAACCCAATAAGCAATGCCATTCTGCACCAGTAGAGCGGAGAAAATATTAAAGAAAAAGGTGTTCCGAGAAGAACAAAGAAAGGAACCTTTAGTAAACAACTTTCTTGGCTTCCTCTGCAAAAATAAAGAAGTACTAGAAGGAAAAAATGCAAAAATCAAAAATAAGGGGGAGTTTCACAATTACGCATTTTAGGTTAGGCAAATCACCATCCCAAACCTAGAAAATTTCATTGTAATTTTTTTCTTTGATAAATAAACAAACAATGCGGTATGACTAGCTTCAATGCTTTCGATTTCACACATATATCTTTCCTATGATTGAATTTTTTTGTTAGTGTAGGGGCACGTAGCGCTCTATCAATTCATCTTTCATTTGGAATCGTAGTGGTGTATTGAATGCGTATGTTGCCTATACAACAAACTTCGTAGGCCAGCCTGTACAAGTCAGTGCTTTTATCCTCCCAGACGAGTCTGGTACCAATTAACCGACATCGGGGAAATGGATGGCTTAATTGGCCTTGGCGGATTCGAATTCCTGACCATGCGTGTGAGGTAGTGCTACTTGCCACTACACCACCTCCGCCCTCTGAATATTAATATATGTACTTTAGAGCTTTTTTTTTATAATCATATTCAATTTTCATTATTTTTTTTTNTTTTTTTTTGCTGCCCATGAAAACACTGGCAAAAGAATGAACTAATTTTGTACAGTGAAATTAATTGAAATAAATGAGGAAGGCACGGCGTAGATGTTGTCTAATACGATGTTTACAAGATTTTCGGTCAGTGGATCCTATTCGAAGAGGGGACAAACTTCATTATTGAAAAGAAAATAGGTTCGATGTAATTTGTGCTCCCAAAAAAGGATAATTGGGAGCACTTTTGTTTTAAAAACTCGTTCCCAGAACCTAGTTTTTGACTTTACCCCTAGAATGAGCCTCATACCAGTAGTACTACCAATTCCTCCAACAGATTACTTTCAAACGCCATTTTGTGATACACTCTGAAAGGCAAGCGAGCTTAGGGAGGGAATTCGAAGTAATCGTGAGATCCTATGTAGCTTCCATTTGGAGCAATCTTGCAGCTTTTGCAAGTGGAACGTTCCAACCGTCGCTGGCATTCCTCACATTTCCACCATTTCCAGTTGAGCGGAAATGTGTTAAAGCGTTTTCCTGAAGGTTAATTTCGACTGGCACTGGAAGAAACGCTGCAAAATTCTCATCGTGTTTTTTGCTGTTCTCGAAAATGGCAGTAAATGGAATCGAGAAAATGTCAGCTGCTTTCCAGTGTTATTACGTGGTATGCCTGGGCGGAAATGCCCTACACTATCAGCTGGCAAATGGGCTTTCGTGAAAGCACGCACGGAGAGAGAGGGCGATTAAGAGAAAGAAGGCAAAAAGTAAAACGTTACGTCTACGCAATTATCATCATCGAATAGTCAAAATTCTTCTAGAGGCGTAGGCCCATAGGAAAAGAAAGAATAGCAGGAGAACGAGGGGTGGAGCGAAAACCACAACCCATTAGAAAAGATGGAGTGGTGATATATGGGCCACTTAGAGGCTTGGCANTGCTTTCCAGTGTTACTACGTGGTATGCCTGGGCGGAAATGCCCTACACTATCAGCTGGCAAATGGGCTTTCGTGAAAGCACGCACGGAGAGAGAGAGGGCGATTAAGAGAAAGAAGGCAAAAAGTAAAACGTTACGTCTACGCAATTATCATCACCGAATAGTCAAAATTCTTCTAGAGGCCTGGGCCCATAGTAAAAGAGAGAATAGCAGGAGATCGGGGGGTGGGGCGAAAACCACAACCCATTAGAAAAGATGGAGTGGTGATATATGGGCCACTTAGAGGCTTGGCACTGGCATTTTACCAATAAGCTAAGTAATCGTCATCTGAATTAGTTCGGCAAAAAGTAATGGATGTGTACTCGAACAGCAAGGAAGGGTCCGCTAGTAGTGGATCTCTTGGGAAGCACCATGCATTCGTTCCATATCCACAGGTTCTGGAGCATTTCAATGGCTGCCCATCCAATTCAGAGCCTTCTGTGAGCTTCTGATCAAGTTGGGGTAGATACATATCTCCGTGTGGTCTGATGGGATGAGGGTAGTGCTAAGTTCCGAAGCTGTCAAAAACATAGCTTGCAGACCAACTTCCTGGTCGTAGCTCACGAAGTTGGTCTGCGAATTCAAAATGGCGAGGGCCTTCAGTTCCTTTAGTGCTGGAAGTTGGTACAAACATTGTCTGACTCGATAAAATTGGGCACGAGGTCGATTCTCAGTAAACCAAGGCCTGTGCAAGTTTCGATTCACGAGCTGATCGACCAAAATTACTGGACTGGTTGGTATACGGTGTATAGGCCGAATACTCATCTAATGCTACGAGCCCGATTGAAAGCTGAATTCATGGCGCGTCGCACACTGACTTTGTAAGAACGGAGAGCCTTATCTATAACATTCCTAATAAAAAGTATAGCTGAAAAACCGACTTGAAGAAGAAGGACCGGAAGACAGGAGGGTCCAATTACGAAGAGTGTGGTGAGAGTGAAGCCAATGGGGAAGTAATTGGATTAACCTTAAATTTTTCAAAAAAAATGGAAAGCAAAAAGGATCAAAGAACTTACGAAAAGAAAAACATTTCGAAGGGCGCTTTGAATTTCTTCATAGAAATAGAATGAGTATTCAGATGAAATGGCAGAATCATACGTTGAAGTGGTAAGGGGTAGCACAGGGAATAATTATAGACGACCACGCAAATTTCCTATTAATATCGAAATGTGTTTCACTACTTCCGTTAGCACTCCCTCCAGTTACTTCCTATATATAGAAGCGGAGGTGTTAACAGGAAACACGCACACACACCCCTCATAGTCACACCTGACCACGCCTCTATAGATGTTTTGCTAGTGTTTGAATAATAAATTAGGTAATCATTAACCTAATTTGGCCCCTGAGAAAATCAGTTATTACTTGTGATGTGATCCTTGACTCCTTAAGACTGAAACTGCGGATGGGTTTAGAAAATACTGAATTGAACTGGTCAACAAAGCTATATCCATAAAAATCACAGTTGCTATGGAAAACGCTGAAGGCGTTATTAATATATCAGTATTGCTATCCTTAGTACCATGGTATAAGTGAAAGGAAAGGTTTGTAATACTTATTGATAAGTAGTGGTAATAGTTGCCCCTGTATTATAACGGTGGAAAGCGTTTGTAATACTCATTGATAAGGAGTGGTAATAGTTATTCCTGTATTATAACGGTACTTAACTTCGAATTTTGATTGCACTGTTCCGAATCACTTGAAAATGAAAGGGCTGGGTCAGGCTGGTCATCATAGCTCATATCCACCAAAATCATGGCAACAGTAGGAGGTACCAGATCAAATGATAGATTGTATAGCCAGTATGAAAAAACTTCGGTATAACCAATACAAAGTTACTATATTACCAGTATCAATCATGGGATCCTTGGCTCTTCGTTGACATTAGAAAAGCATTCTGTTTTGGAAAGTACTGAACAGGTTGGTCTTTATGCCCCATCACAACCAAAATCAGAGTACAAGTAGAAAATATCAAAATCAGAAATACCAAATCAGTATCAATATAATTAATGAAATAATATTGCTACAAAGGAAGCATTCGCGATATTAATGTGTAATTAGTGATAACAGCCGATCTTGAAATATTGCTTGCTTGATTGATTGTATCGAAGAAACATTCGATAGAAGGACTGATTGTTTGGACTATCACAGCAGTAGTAGAACGTACTAGCGTCGCATAATTATTTATTTATTAAATAGTATAATTACAATTAATAGTACGGTACCAGTACAGTGTGTTTCATAAATAAAGCGTCAACCTCAAACTTTGCATTTCAGAATAAACAGAAGAACAGTTTTCAGCACTACTATAAGGCTGAACGCCTGGAATGACCTCGTTCGTACGAATTCGAGAGAATGTGTTGCAATACGCTCCGCAAGCAACATCTATCATGCCTCGTAATCCGTTTTTTGTTGAATGAAAAAGCCAAAATGAAATTTTCTGATACGTGAGCCAATGGTAGAGAGGTCGGAAGAAACCCTCTGCTTCCTTTAGACTCTTTTGAAGAGTACAGATGTCTCCAGAGTAGCCACGAGGACGGTACTCTCACCGAAGTTGCTGCTAAGGGTAATCGGGGAGTTCCAAGAGCACTTCCGAGCAGTACCTGCTTATTGAACCAAGTACGATCGGAATCGAACGTAGTGTCAACGGACACAATAATCGGATCAAAACGAACAACCTATTTTGCGCATCTCGGGTTACAAGTACAATTTAACCAGGTTTCTAGCTAAATTTTACTTCTGAAAACTTTTTATCCATACCGATACCACCTGATGCTTCCTCAGGTGCAGATTCAAAAAGAATAATGGCGATTGCAGCTGAAAGCAAAGTATGGCAACGTCGTCTCACTTCAAAACTATTAACAAGTAAATGGACCTAAAGAAACCCTCGTAAATACTAGTTCTGTCCCGAAAGAATCCCCAACTCTAGTTGAACACCCAAATTTGCTCACCTATCCATCATGGTCAGGGCATATCAACAGAAATCATTCTGGGGGGCATGGCTATGAATGATGTGTTGTTCCTATGAGAATAGATCCCGTACTACATTTGATATGTACCTAAATATTGAGTTTTGTTCGACTGTGACTTGTGGACTTCCTTAATGATTTTGATTGATCTTGTCTCGCCGATGTAAAGTTGCTTTAATTTAGTTTTTGGTGTTTTACATCACACACCGCTGCGTGCGTCAAAATAAATAAATAAATAAAACAAAGGCACCCAGAGCACCTATCAAATCTTCTTTCTATGTTATGAAAGTCTTTTTTGGCACCAAACACCTTAGTAGATGAAAAATAAGGAAGCGGCTCTGTGCTCCAAGAAGGTTTTCGATCCTAAATAGAAATGAATTCTTTCTTTTAACTGGTACAATTAAAAACAAGTTAGTGAACAAATAAAAATTGATAAAGATATGAAGCACTATAGAGAATAAATAAAAAGTGAGTTTCATCTAATTTAAATTGACATATATTTCATCAGATAAATCTCAGAATTAAAAATTCTAAACGATATTTCCTGTCGTTGGCTGGTGAGGTCTGTCGTTTTTGCTTTGACGGCCTGCGTAGAGTTAGGCCCTCCGAAGGAATTTTGGGAAAACTCCAGCCTGACAGGGGATCTCTGAAGTAAGCAAGTGTTCGGGTGGGTAACTGCAAGAGGAGCTTTGAGGGAACTCCTGTATTCTCGTGGAGAGGATCATGTTAGGTCAAGGTCAGCATCACAGTCAGATGGTGTCTGAATAAAACACCTAAAAGATGTTCTCTCATTTTCAGGGACGATTTGTACCTGTGACAGATCTAACAGTTCATAGCCAGCCCGGTTGTTCTCGTTCTCCTATACCTCTCCAGTCTTGCCTATTATAATAAAAGCTAGAGCCTCTTGGCCGAGGTAGCACCTCACGTGCCTCCGGGCGCTCTTTGAACTTATGAATAAACGGAATAGCTGATGTCATGGCCAGGGATTATCGCCTGGATTATGGGTTACTTCACGAATGGGAAATGATGGGTGCTCGACTAATATCTTCCCACGGTTTAATTTCCATAATAACTTAATAAAGCTGCCAGTCACTAAGAATAAGCCTAACCCCCGCAAAAATCTCCCAACCGGAATAGTTTGTTGAACGGCTGAGCCTCACGTAATCGGTTTCCATAAAAAGAGGGTAAAAATGGAAATTCCCTGATGATTACTGCTCAGTGTGGGAAGTTCATAAAAAGTGCGGGGTGAATGACTTAATGACTTTTTTCGACGCCTACAATTCAACAGTTGTGAAAGGAATTGGGCAATTCGTTGGTTTTTTCTTGGTGGGAGAGTGGGTAGAAAAGCTAAAAATTCAGTGCAAAGGGTTTTTTCGTAGGTATGGAAGTGAAGAGGACAAAATAGATACGCTGCAGAAGGCAATTTTGATAGTCTCCAGCAGAATGTTCAGCCGCTTCTTCAACTGGCCGAACTGCTTCAATATACCAGCCGAACAGGCAACCCACGGCGAATGCCCCATGAGTAGAGATGATGACCTCTTTTCCAAAGCACTTCATTTGGAGGGCCACCCAAATGGATACTCAGGAAGACAAGCCTACTGAAGTTACTCTTTGATGAGGCTGGAGGTAGTGTAGTGGCAAGGGGTGCACTATATCACACACACGGTCAGGGGTTCGAATCCCGGATCGATGCCCGTCTAGGCCAACCAAGCCTTCCATCCCTCGGGGTCGGTTGATCGGTACCAGATTTGTCTGGGGGTATAAATCACTGACTTGTACATCGGCTATCCACCAAATTCATTATATAGGCAACATAGGCATCCAATTCCCCACTAACAATAAGATTCTGAATTGAAGTCGAATGCGGGGTGCATCCCTCAGAAGGAATTGATTAACGCCCGAAGACTTTATCCTTTAGCTTTTGATAAATAAAACTTCAATCCTAGAGATAATCACCACTGTTGTTCTTACCATAGGACACCTGGCCACCTTTCGGGCAGATTCTCGTTCCCTCTCTCTCTATCGATGGCTGCCAGAAAAGTTGGTTGGTCGAACCAATTTCCGAGTTAACGACGATCGTCAAACTTTTTGTCCCTTAGATGGTGCTTCAGTGTGCACTAAGTAGCACTGGGTCCAGTGAATAAGTTGGAAGTGGCAGTAAATTTCAGCGGAAATCCATATTTTTCGACCTGTTCCATTTGCCACCTCCCAATCGGTCGTTCCATTCCGATGATCGACAAATATGTTGTCAGTCTTCGAGTGAAAAGTCTCCAGATCGAGGCTCTTGTACCATGGGGGCAACGTCATCCTTCTTGGGCGCAGCGCAGATGTTCGCAGCAGAGTGTTTCTGACAAAACCCATAACAGACAATAGGACAGTGATAGTATGATCCATTACAGGATTCAATGGTCCAATACTTTTCCACAGTCCCTTTGTGTCCACTTCGGGAATCCTACGAGAACGCTCTACAGCAACGATTAGCGAAAACATTCGGGAACGGTTTCAGTTCCTTGCTGAAGTGGCATGTTCAAAGCGCTGCAGGACTTGTCTTCCATGATAAAATTCATGATTTCCAGGGCTTCTACTCTAGGAATTCTGTCGAGAGTCGCCTCCAGCTGTAAAAGGGTTGTCGTTCTCTATCAGGAGAATTTCACGACCACCTTAATGGTCCTCGGAGCTCTCTGCCTTCACTTAGCCTATTCCGCACCAGCGGGCTAATGAACATATGGAAAGTCAGAATTCTTGGTTCTGGCTAGAGAATGGACTCGAGGCCTCTTTAGAAGACAGTTAAGGGCGAATGATTATTTCCAAAAAACAGCAATGGGCCAGCGTGGTGTTTGGAACAAATTCAAAATGCAAAGAATTGCAAAATTCAAAAGAAATGCAAAGAGCCATTATCAGGATGAATGTAAACAGAGTGGTGATTGTCTCTGACTCATCAAGTGGTACAACGGTCTCAACGGATTTTGTCAATATAACAAAAAAAAAAGTTAAGATACATGAGAAGCACCATCTCATCCTGCAGTATTGCATCCTATCACTCAAGAAGATCACCAATTGAAACGAAATAGCAATCTGCCTTCCGGTATAAAGAAGAACTGTAAGGGCGAGAGGTCGCTCTAGATGAAGCTACTACAAGTTTGGATTACCTCTGGTGAGAGTTAACATTATAATCGGTTATTCACCTGTTCCGAAAACTCTTTTACGTGAGGGACTCAAAAAGGGTCCATATATGTACATGATCATAAATGCCTTTCGTTCACTTAATCATTTCCTTGATGGTAAACAAATACTGGCTTTTTGTTCTTAATTGTGATGAAGATTTAATGTTATGGACGTCCCCAGAGGCGTCATCTAGGGTACCATCCACGTAGGCTAAATCATCCAAATCGTCCACTTAGGGCGATTTGGCTGATTCAGACTCCGTAGATGAACAATAATATATCTAAAATTTATTCCGCCTAAAGCAGGGGTGGTCATCAGTCTTTCTTCGAATCAATCAGAGCTCTCAGAGCTCTTAACTGAAAATTATGGCAAAATGATGAATTTCGAGGCGAAAAACTAGTTGGGGGCTCATTCATTACCATTTTGTTACCTATGGATGGATATATGGCCTAAATGTGAGTGAGTGATGACTAAAAAGGGAAGTGAGCCACTCAATTAGGTCTCTGTGACTGGCTATTTCTAGGGCTTCTTGGAACTTTATTGAGGCGGGAGATTTGTCAGCAGAAAGCCTCATGCTCAGCTACCACCTTAAGAGACTTCTAGGCGAGTTATCATTGCCTCAAAGATTGTATCGATCGATTATTGAGTCCGAATCGATTCCCTAATTGTTGCCAGAATAACTCGGAAAATAGTCATGAAGCACCCATAATCTCAGGGTGGAACATCCACGGGTGGGTGGTGACGTCATTCTACCACGTGCAATTCCTGGCATATTCAAGCCTCCCAGTATGATACCTTTCATTCACTCTGAATACGAGGTGGGTGGAGGTTGGTATTTAGAAAAGGAATCCCCGAAATTCCCAGAAAGCCTGATGAAATCGAATAATTCGTCCTTGTGACGTAATAATCCACAATTAAATGCACCTGAGTTGGCAAGCGATAAGAAGCGGAAAGGAAGGGAGCGGGGAAGTGGAGGGAGTGGCAGCACTGGGGTAGAACTGAAACTGGCAATAATTCCTGTCCCGAAACCTCTCGTATGATCCATGGTGAGACTGCAAGGATCACCCAACCCAAGCGTAATCCCATCTATAAATGCAGCCATTGAAGGGAACATAACCCCACCATAAGCCAAAAGGTCCATAAAAGCGCTCCTAAATGGGCAGCGCTCAGTCCCTTGGCATTTCCATGATTCAGATTTGGGCGTACTGCAACTATCATCAAGGCATCGGATAGGTTTTCCTCCGTCTGAAGAGCTCTCCGGCGTCGACCAACAGTCAGTCCACCCGGGAAAGAGCTAAATAGAATCAGCTGAATCAATCCGATTAGGATGAGGATATAGGCAAAGAGGATGTGGTGTGGTTGAACAAGAAAGTATTGGAGCCTTTTTTTCCACCTGAAGAGCCCTTCAAAATCAAAATGAAGAAGAACAGAGTCCATTTGGGAGAGAAAGCCTAATGAAATCAGCTGAACCACCCAGAACAGGTTGAGGATTTAGGCAGAGAGGGTGCGGTGTGGTCGAACAGGATGTAGCTCATCGAGCTGTTCCTCGAGCAAACAACATTCCAGACTCTGCTAAAAAAAAGAGTTCCACGGAAATCTCCAGAGAATTCTCACGGAAATCAAATTAAAGTGAAATAATTTAGTCTTTCATTAGCCGTTGCAGCTCCATGAGTCTGTCTGCTCAACTCTTGAGAGGGCCGCCCGCAAGTAGCGAAAAAGCCAAAAAATTATCTTAATAAGGAGAAATCTCTGAGATATCACGAATTCGGGAGGAATGGGATAATTCGGGAAGGAGCTACTGTTCGTTCATTACGGAATCGATAGAGACCAACGCTGGAATGGGCTCAAAATGCTACTCGAAAAACCAGAAGCAGACGAGGACAATAAATGACTTTCAAGGGAAAGAGTGACTAAAATTGGGAAATTCTTGGAACTGGAGCCTTCAAATGAATGGGCGAGCGGTCATAATTGAAGGCAGCCGCTCCGCCTTCTTGTATGCAAAAATGCCAAATGCTATCAACTTGTATCCCACCACAGTAGGATGTTTTGCGTACGAGAGGGTGGGGAACCCATCACAGTGGGTTATTTTGCGTATGAGAGAGTAGGAAATAGCCTGAGGATCAAATGAAAACTTTTTGGAAAAAATTTAACAAGTGTTAATATGGACCACTATTAATCGTTGACTTCCGTAGTAGGAATAGCGCTCCCGGTCCCTCCCAGTTGTGGATAAAGGACAAAGTTGGGCATGGTAATGGGAACTTTTTCAGATTACCGAGCAAGGTTGAAGAGCAATCAGCGGCATTTTTTTACATTCTAGCGAGGAAGGGACGAGCAAGGGCGCGAAAACGGTTGAAATCGCTCAGGAACGCCCCCCATCGACCAAGACGCCCTCTAAAGGACGAGAAGAGCGTAGCAAGACGGACGACCTCTTATGTGTAAAGTGTAGCGCAACGTTGTAAACAAAAAGGCGGTTACTGTAGCCATTAACAANTTTACTTGCTTGGGCTCGAAGTTCACGAGAAAAGGTTCAGGTCCAGAAGCTGGGTGAATTCCCCATTCCAATGGGCGCTGTTATCAGGCCTAATCACTACTCATCACGTATTATTCAATCATAGTCTAGGTGTGATCCAGCAGGGTCTCCTCGTAAGCAGATACCAATCAATTCTCATGAATTAATGGTCCTGAATGGAAAAGCCAGGCAAATAGTCTCCTTTAAAAACTTTGAGAGACATGACAATACTGACGAGGGATGAGCCGGGAGTTTGAAATGAAGATGACTCTGGGCGACATCCTCCAATTTACCACAGTTGAGGCTTTCCTGTCTGAAGAGTTCATGAGTTCTAGCTCTTTCAACTTTTTGCCTCAATTCATAAGTACTACTGGACTATGGACCACAATGCCGTACCCTAACGAGGCTTGACATCTGCCGTTTGAATGCCATCGAATGAGCCCGCCGCCACTGACGACATGGGGCCTGATGGACTCTGAACAACATCTCTAATGACCACAAAGCACACAGCCATATTGGGTGGAATCTATCAAATTAAGCTTTTTCAAAAGCTTATCTACCCAGACTAAAAAGGGCGCTTCATTTATTCATTCATCTGGGTGGTCGAGAGGGGGTGGTATGGTGGCACGCTATCATACACGCATGGTTCGGAGAACGAATCCAGCTCGATAATCGCAGAGGACAACGAAGCCTCTAACCTCTCCGAGGTCACTATTTGGTACCAAAACTGTCTGGGAGGACAAAAACATTGACTTGCACATCAACTAGCCACCGTAAGCCGTTGCATAGGCCACATACATACATATGTAGGACTTCAAACGGCCTCTAGGTCGAAGTTAGAGGCGCATCCGAAGAACGAGGTCAGTCATGCCAAAGACTTTCTTCTCTGTCCTTTATCTGAGCAGCCGGCTCTCGGGAAAATGATAAATATGCAGTTGAGCTTATCCATCATTTTCCCAGAGACCGGCTCCTATTGAATATTGCAAAGCACCAGTTCCACATCAGGAACAGCTTGCCCATCCCACAACTGTGGCTAGAACGTCATTTGGTAAAGTTTCATTACCCAGGAAGGATTATTGTTCAGCCGAGCTATTCGGTTGCTAGAACCTGTAGCGAAACGGGACCTAATGACACATTTCATTATGACATTTGGCTATGACCTTAGTACACACAACGCTGCAACGGCTCTCGATATTGAAAAAGATGATAGATTTGGAAATGAAAGATAAAGAATAGTAGATCTTCGTAGAACCTCTGATTCGCTGTTGATTTGAGCTTACCTCAGGAAAAAAAGGATTTTGGATAGTTCTTGGTGGTACTTCACCGCGTCCAAGGATTCCATAGGTTTTCCCTGGCCACCATAAATCTCGTCCTAAGTGGTCATTTTCGTAAAAGCGCCATTTCCTGATCTTCAGGACTTAATTACGCGGTCTTCGACCACTTCTTTGCAGTGCAGCTATCGACTTCCCCACTGGTTTAGTACCTTCTCAATGGGTTCCCTTAGTGGTATGTCCACGAAATCAATCCGTAGAGCTGGTTATGCCTACATTTAGGGCAACTGTTGAGAAAATTCCGAGAAATAAGAGTTTAAAAGGAAAAGAAGCAGCTTTCAAGGTACTAAGCTACTAAAGTTTTCGGTATTAGTGAATATCAATAAGTATCTCGAATTTCTAACCAGCCATCGAGACCTCCTACCAATTGAATTCCTTTTGATAGAAGAGTTTTTCAAGGGAAATGAAGTAGACATACAAAATTTGGGCATTCTTAGAATGGACAGATTGAGCAGTCGAAATTTCTGTGGACTGATTTCAAAGTACAAGTTGCTTTTTCCTTTTCCAAGTTTCCGCGTCCAACTCAAGCCATAGTTATCAATTTCCAGTTGAATTGAACCACCAAGTAGGGCAGCCGTTATGAATCTCAGCCTCTCCAAAATTCAGCAGTACGAGTGAACTCGTCCACTAAATTCTAGGAACATGAAGGGGCTTCTGTACCGTGGAGTCCTCATGAGGACGACAACGAGATAATCGTTAGTGAATATAAGTGGGGATATCAGTGTTCCATCCGACTATTCTGGCAGCCTGCCAATCGAATTCCTCTCTAATGAATGGTCCACTGAAGCCAATCAAGTTCGATGCCATGAAGTTGGGGAATTTCTGAGAAAGGTCAAATCGGGTTGTCGAAAATTTGCCGAACTGATTCAAAAGTACAAGTCTTTTTCTCGACATCTCTTCTCCAGCTCAAGCCAAATTTATCAATTTCCAGCTGAAATGAACCATCAAGTAGGGCAGCCTTTATGTATCTCACCCTCTCGGAAATTTATCAGTCCCATCCATTGAACTCCAAATGTTACGGAGGGCCTTTGGTACTGACCAGTCCGTACAAGGACGGCAGCACGATCACTGTTCTAGTGGGTATTCCGCGGACACGAAGTCCTTTCAAATTCTGCCGTAAAAGAAAATTCGTTGCGATCCCAAATTCACCAAACAGATTTTGTTATCAGCGGATTATATGATATCGCAATCATGGAAAATGAAAAAGGTCGTAGGACCAAAAAAACCCATCTCGTGGGCTTACGCTGGGTCCATTCAGAGGAAAAAAGCTTACGACAAGCAGACAGGTAATAAGAGAAAGACGAATCCCGTACAGTCCTGAGCGCGAGTCATCACCAGACATTCAAAGGCACAGTTCACGATAATTTTGAGGCGCCCCTTTTTATTCGAAAAGCGGAAGTATAGCTGGGGAATAGATCATCGGTAGTGAAGAAAGCGAGAGAACTCGCCGATTTCGACAAAAATATGGCTGCTCGAAAGTAGGGAAAATAGAGGTTGGACGAGGTTGCCATGACAGAAATAACATGGAAGGGGCATCCGGACGAGATTCCAGTTATTGCAATTGCACAATGAGCTGACTACATCAAGTCAGAACTGTACAGAACTGCCTCTCACTGTCGCTGTGGGTCATGACAAGTTGTTTAAAATTCCTACATGGGTTCCCTTGTGATCGGTGCAACCTCTATAATGTCGGTGAAACTCGTCCGATGATACATACGGGCCAATCTTTCAGTCTCCATAACTCCCTAACTGGCCGTTTTCCGACCTAATAGTGGCAGATACGCGGGGCCTCAAGTTCACCTTGTAGGGGAATCTCAGAAACCATTTCTATCGTGAACTGTGCTTTAAAACAAAGATCTACTAGGGAGATACTGTAGCACGGAGTACGAGATTTTCGAAAGCTGAGCAGGTCGGGAATATTACAGTTTCTAACGTCGAATAATATTTCATAGATTGAGAATGATGGTGGGCGACATACCTCATTAGATGTACACCGCTGAGTTGGAAATGTCGATAGAATTTCAAGATGAAATGCCAGCCCTCATGTGACATTCGCGTCAGAACAGAGTGGATGTTAATCAGTCAAATATTTCTTAAAAAAAGCAAGAAAATGTCTAGAAATCATATTTTTCCTCTTTGTGTGGAGCTGGAGAAAGTCTGGAACACTGTAGTGACGCGAGATGAAACGTGCTGTCTGCGACTACGCTGCACCTATTCCATATTATTTTACGGCTAGTGTTACTGTAAGAGATTGGATCCGTATCGGTCTTCTAAATTTCCGTTTCCGTTTTTCGGAATATCTGAAGGCTTCAACCGTAGATCAGATATTTTTAGATGGAATGGTTTTCTAAGCCGAAGAAGGGAAAAGCCAACCTTTCGAGCCCAAAGAGTGATTACATTTAGCAAAGGGTCAAAAAGACTACCCTCAAGAAGAGAAAGGTACTCCTACAGCGAACCAAAAAATGCCTACAGTAGGCACACTAGAACAAAAAAGCTGAGGCCTTTCCGAAGTAAAGAGCAGCTCCGTTGCAAATATCGTGCTACAAGGTAATCTACTGTCCCAGCATATCTCAAAGTTGTTATGACGAATATCCCATGCGGACTTCAGGAGATATCCGTGGTAGTTCAATTGACAATCGAGATTGACAACTACGATTATTTGATTGACATTTTGGCTGTTATCGCCCAGCCAGAACCTGATAATACGTAAGCCGTTCAAAAATAACTCGCCCAAAAATTTCTTCCGACCTACAAAAACAACACTGCAGAAGCTTTTGGAAGATCTCCAGGCTGATTGGATCTTTGTAAATGTAGGAGCTCGAGAAAAAAAAGTTGATGACTTCACAGTGCGTTTGTCAGTGTTGCCTAATCCTATTTCTCGTTTTGGTGGAAACGTAATTAAGCGTTCGTGGTTTTTGTAGTCATCGCTCTGCTGCACAAGGAATATCGCTTTCTGAGAAATGCAAAAGGAAGTATACCAGGAGATAATACTCAGATGAGGCCTACTAGCCTGTCAAGTCTAGGAACAAATTGTGGCGGGTGGCTTGTTGGTTGATTTTGAGCTCTGGGCTGTACCAACAGGGCAAGGCAGTAGTGCGCCGCTGGACAACGGTCCAAAAAACTAGTATGGAGACTCTCCTGAAGCCGTTGAGAGTGTCTATGGATAAGTTCGGGGTTCCGCGAAGGTGCTCAGCTACAATTACAATATTAGTGATAACAAGTGATAATTAGTGGTAACATGTGATAATTATTGATATTATGTGACAATAATAACACTACCAGGAATTACGTATTCTGCACAAAAGGCAACAATTCTTCTAAAAAGTAAAATCTTCCGCCAAGCGAGTTCACAGCTACAAATATGGTACAAGCAGGCCGTTCCCTTGTAGATGGCATAAGTACCAAGTAATCGAACCCAGAGGAATAGAAAGCTTTGTTGGACGGGGCAAGTATCGATCCGGGGATTCGATCCCCGGGTCATGATTCGATCCCCGGGTCATGCTCTTGCGATAGTGGTCTTTTCCAATTACCGTAATTGGTATGAGGTATAAGGTGTGTATTTAGAGGTGGGACTGGATAACAACAGATGACTGTAACGCTATTTATTGAGTTACGTAGCCACTCATTTACTCGGAGATCGCTGCTTTTTCCTTAGTGTTTACAAGGCCTTACTATATTTTTCGAAATTGTAATTGGAAGTTATATCCATACTAGTCATTATTGACTACCGAAGCATGAATTGTGCGATATTGCCGATCCTTTTTGTAGTAGCAGGGGCCTCATGGGGCAAAACAAACTCACAAAGTGGATGTCAGTCGAGAACAATACCGAGGGAAGATGAATTGATGAGCCCACTTTAACTCTTCCTCTGCAGCCTACCACCCTTTCCTACCACCTATTCATTCCCTTACCTATCCATCTATACAACGCGCTCGTAGAGTGAAAGTGGAAAAGTAAATTAAACGATATTCTTGTGGGAATTGTAGGGAGGGGGGGGGGACAAGGGTGGAAAGAGAGTGGGAAGGAACAGGGGTATAAGATCACGTGGTAGATGAAATACAGAAGATTTTTCTTCGATTTTTTTTCGATGCAGCATCCTAGAAAACAATGAACCATACGGGTGTAAAACGGGAAAGTCGGATCCCATCTAGGTACGCGAAGCACAAAGAGCTAGCTCCTGAACGAATTCCTACATCCTTTTGCCAGAATTGTCAGAAAGAGAACATCAAAAGTGCAGCGCAGCCCAAAATGGGAGAATCTCCAGGAGAGGCTTTGTCTGTAGACTTTTTCCAATTAAAAATTTTGATTTGTGGAAGTACTTCTCAAGAGTATTCAAAAATCTCGACTAGGCCGGACTGTCGCTGAATGGTATCCATAGGTACGTTAAAAACCAGGGCTAACGCCAACAATCCCAATACTGTTGCTGGGGCCATTTGAGAGAACCTTCAAGTAAACAACCTCCCTCAGACGGTCCATTAATTGCCCAACGGAATTTGAGATATACAGGTATGAGCAAGGAGATGGAAGAATAAAAAAAAGAAAATTTAAATCAAGGAACTGAAAGTCGAGGCCGGCATTGGCATAGAGAAATTCAGAAAATCACGACTTCGCTAGAAGGCAACGACTTTCTCTTTAGCGGAAAAACCAAAATTTCGATCGACATATCCGGTTTCTGGGGTTTTTAGGCACTTCCAAGAGCAAGCAAGTCCACGGCTTGCAGCCCTTCCCCTTTTGCACAGAGAGAACCCATAAAAATGGTCATACCCAAGGGGTACTCAGGTACCCGGCTTTATTACCTACTTAATTCGATAGAGCTCATTTTCAGGTATAGGAACGATACCAGCAAAAAAATGTTTTACGAAGAATTCTGACAGTTTGAGGGGGATGAGAGACGTCTATGAGAAAGAGAAGAGCTGCCGGAAGAGGGTTGTTGTCAGCGAAACGGAAACACAATGTGTCGCTCGGCTTTTTTCGGCCCGCTAATATTTCGAGTCCTCATCCCGCCGTCAGCTCGGCTAGGCTGTCAACGGGATCCACAGCAGCGTGGTGACGGATTTAGTAACAAAAGCACAAGTGGGTCTGAGCGCAGAGCTGATCGTCAGCTAAACACTTCAGTCAGGAAAATTAGTCTGAGCCCATGGATGGGCCCAATGCCGAACCACGTCGCTCAATGACGTAATTAGCGATGGCATGATGTTGATTGTGACAAATAAACACGAAAAAGGAAGTGCCAAGTGGACCATTCGTGGGAGAAGGAGCAAAAGAAGAAGGCAAAAACACCAAAAATAGCGATTCTTCTTCAAAAACAACCAAAAATAGCGATGAGACCACATGAAATTCGGGTAGAAGTGAGGGTGCTACAAGAAAGACCCTATCCCGGATGGGTTCCCGCACAGGACGACCAAATCCTTCATCCTTCAGAACCGGAATAGTCGGAACTGCACTAGATCGGGGGGGGGGGGGGGGAGGGTGATAACGCTGACCTGTACGTCAGGTGGCCGCAAGCATAGGTATGGGCCAGCTATGCAATCAAAGGCCACTACGATCCTGAAATGAGTCGAATGCATCACGCATCCCAAACTGCGATAGATCAAAGTCAAAGGCACTACTATTTATCCTTCATCCACATAACCTATGCCCAGACACTACGGGGCTAAATATGTTGACCTTTTCAGGTCCAAACCTTTCTTCCTTACTTTTAAACTTTCAGAGAACTGCAGAAAGCTCCCAAGCAGAGCCCTACTTGGGACGTATTGGGTAGGGATATGTATATATAAGAGCTAGAAACCTTTTATACAAGGAATCCTCTTACTTATCAAATTACCACCAATCTCTGCTCCCAAATGAGCTGTCACGGCCACTCTGTCAAAATTGCTCTTCAGGAGCTCTACTCTGGGTGTAATAGTGTAACCCAGTAGGAAATTCGGCCTCTCCGCTCAATGATATCTAGTCATGTACGAAAACGTCATCGCTGCTGCGATATATATAGCAAGGCATCAAAGACCAAATACGAGAGTCCACCCATATCTTGTTTTCATAGTGGAATGGTTTGCGAGCTCTTTGGGTGGATTCATAGTACCTATCCGAACCAAACCAAAGAACCATCTGGAAAGTAAGTCACAGTCGCAGTAAGTCACAAGTATAGACCACAGTCCATGTGATCGATGCAGTTGCAGGCTATTTTATGTGAATCTGTGAGAATTACTGGTCTTCTTCGCCTTATGCACCCTAACTAGAGTGAGATGAAAAGAATTTAGCACAGGAAGCTGACCGGTTCTGCATGGTAGTCTCCCCCGGATTGCCGGAACGTTCCCAGGTGATTCCCAATTTCGTACTTCGCATGAATTTTCTAAGACTTTTCGGAGCAACTATGGCATGGCTAACTCATGTAAGCCTACGAAATCAGCTCTCATATTCGAGGGTTTGTTTATTATTTCTTTTTATTCATCTAAGGCGGAGGTGATGTAAAGGCAAGTCTCATACACATGGTCACGGGTTTGAATTTCGGGATCGATATCCGCTCTGACAACTCAAGCCTTCCATCCTCCGAGGTCGGTTAATTGGTACCAGACTCCTCTGAGAAGATAAAAACACTGACTCGTACATCGGCTGGCCACCGCAAGTCATTGTATAGGCTGCATACGCATTCAACACCCCACTACGATTCTGAATGGAAGTCGAGTGCGGGGCGCATCCCTCAGACGGGATTGATTAACGCTCCAAGACTGGATTCTACGCAGACTGCATTCTATGCAACTCGGCATTAACGAAGTTGGAAAATTTTGCCAAATTCTGTACTATAGAGCAGGTATGGTTACCAACCAACTCCTTCCCGATATGATTCAAAGCTTGACATCACATAAAATCCCTAAAGCGTATCAAAAGGCATTGTCTGGAGACAATGGACAAAGATAGGTTCCAAACTTATCCACTTTACGCTCAGTTATTCCTTGCACCGCTGAGACAACGCTGAAGTGGTCTAGGACAGGCCGAGCTGGGTTACCTATGCATGGAAGCATGGATCGAGAGAAAGATGGCTCGGGGGCTGACGATGAGAGCGGTTCTTTAACGATGAAGAGCAAGTTAACCGTAAAGAGTATCCCTTCAGAGGCAATGCTGTATGAAAAGAAGAAATCCTGTGTGTGGAATAGACGAACAGGAGCCTCCCACAAAGTCGTCGGAACAGGAAGTAACCGCATGCAAGTATCGCCCTTTAATGTGAATTCTGAAACATACCCGAGCACCCATAATTCTCCAGCCATTTTGACGGGTATCGAGTTTCCCCTTTTTGCACCTTAACGTTCCCACTCAATATCCATTTACTGGAAGCCATTAAGTTCCCATGGTAATGCCAGTTTTTTAAAAAATTACGTCTATTAATGGGAAATTATTCATGACCAATAATGCATTAACGAAACTCAACCAAGGACAAAATCCACGGGCCACTAATTCCGCTGCTTTGACAGAAGGTCCCTATTTTGAACCTCCTTACCAAATCAGCCTATAGGTAGGGGTCACTTCATAAAACCCTGAATTCCAACTTGTTGGAATGGCCCCTCGAGGTACCCTTAGCCTCGGTCAAACATCATCGAAAACTCGAGGCTTTCATGCCATCAAAGGTATTGGAATTAACTAATTAAGTAATAAAAATGACGTCATCGGGAAAATATTCGACATTAAGGAGCGTGCAAGTGCAAAGAGCACATCCATGTTTTGCTGAGATGGGCCGTTTCTCCATTGATAGTAACTTCGACACCTTGGTTTTCAGTAAACGAAATTACTAACTAGTATTGTAAGTTATGTTTAAAATTTTGTTTATCTAGAAAGTGAAGGCGTTAATTTTTATGAGGTGAGAGCTGGAAATTTCTGAGTATAGAGTAGAAAAAACAAAATGGAGTTTGAAAATATTCCAAAAAAATCTGTTTCGCAAGGCTCATATAAGAAATCTTGAGGGAGGCTAAATGGTTGCGAAGTGCGTGGTTTCGTATATACTAAGAGAATGATCGCGTTTTCTATAATACAAATGTATAGTAAGCATGATAGGGAACTGTCTAAATGCGGCGGTTGAAGTGGGGGTAACAGAGGATCACCATAACTATCAGAAGATTTCTGGACGACAACTGCGATACCATTCTCCGGGAGTTTCATTCCAAAAGATGTCTGGCTAAGTTCAGAGTAGAGTGTCTGACAATGAGTCTGCAATCAACAAGACCCTGATCGGAATTTCCCACACCGTCTCACTTGTCTACCTTCAACCTTCAACCAGCTCTACATAACGGTTTGGAGATTATCGAGGCAGAAAAATGAGTACGCTCATTCGTTCTTTTCCCAGACCTCTGCGTGGACTCAACTCTACCATGCCAGTGAGTAGAGGGCGACCGTCACCAGGAACGCCAGCCGAAGAAGTCTTCCGGGGCTTGGGACGAAAAACATCTTCTGCAGTGCTATGAACAGCTCTCGAAGAATCCACCAGGCCCGATCATGATTACGCCAGTTCGCCCATCGCCATATTTACTAACTCGATTACAAGGTTTAATAGGAAATACGAAATCAATTTCAAGACTAAGAAATTAAACTGGGAGCACCAGGGACTGGGTGGGGATTATCAACAAAATAGACTTAAATCCTGTAAGGGATCCTCATGATTTTTATCTGGTCAAAGGTAACTGCAGTTTAAGGGCCTGAAAAAAAGTTGTTGGTCATTTTCGCAAAGCTATCACCCTCTCCTCCCAATTTCTCAACGGAAAGCGCTGTTTCTTCCATCTGACTCTGGCTCTTTGTACTTACATATGTTGTTGTTTACCAGTTGTGTTGGTACTGATGGTACTGCATGTTACTTACTGACTTTTATTTGCTTTTCCTCCATATAGTGCTTTGAATGCAATGGGCCGGTGGGATAAACTGAATCACCCAAATCACCCGGACTGAATCGAAATAATTTAGATTATACGTATATCCCAAAGTGGGCGAATCCCATAAATCGTATGCACTTGATGATTTATGATGGGAGGAGTATTGCGAGCAGCATTTTTTGTTCTATATATGGTAATGGCAGGAAACCCATAGTATGACGGCCATTATCTTTGGAGGGGATTTGAAATGCAGCTGACAGCGAACAAAAGAAATTCAACGAATTCAGACGCATTTTCTGGAACCTACTGCTACTTTGCTTCCGATTTAGATCCCTGCCAGGAGTGGGCAATTTTCCCAACCTCATGTAGGTAAGGACAAAGAGGTATGTAGCAATGGTTAGTAGCAGCACCGCCGGACTTATGACCTAGGGTGCCCCGGACGATTCACAATTCAAATCCCACGTCCGATACTGCGCAAGTTAAGATCATCACTCATCATCACTTCTACTCCAAATGGTTGCACCTGATTTGTTTGGGAGCGGGGCGAACACGAGTTAGACCAATAGATGTGAAATCAGTAGGTAAGGAAGTTAGGATTGGTTTGAACTTGCCCTTCCCATCGATCAATAAATAGATAGGCCCTGACCAGCTTGCCTATCTGAGAAGCGATTGAGTAAGCCAGTAAATGGGCACCGAGCACATTAACGTTCATCATTTTCGAGGACTCTGTTACTTGGCCCATGAATTTCTCCCAAAGAAAGATCGTTACTGACCAGTAAAAAGGTTCGCTGCTCTCCATTTCACTGACGAAATGCCTCTTTCGAGCGAGAACAGGGGGGTGAGGAGAGTCTACTCTGTAATTGGCATTTGAACCACTTTAAGTCACAAAAGCAGGGTTCCTCCAAATTTCGCTCTAGCAACTTTCAGAAGGCATATTCAGAAGGCAAGAAGGTATATTTCTTTTTTTCGAATTAATTAACCTTGCTCAGCATAAATAAAGGGGGAGGCGGTGATCCAGATTGATGATTCAGATCCCGGATCGTAAAGGCCCTAGTCCGAATCTCGCATTGTACGGGCCGTAGTTTAAATCCTGGATGCTCAAGAAAGCCAATGAAGTCTTTATCCCTTCGGGATCGGGTAATTGCCGGATTGTCTGGGAGGATAAAAGCACTGACTTGCATTTCTACATGTAGGCCACACACGAATTCAGAAACGGCACTATCATTCTGAGTTGAAGTGAAGGGAGGGGGGGAGGGGGTGTAAGGAGGAGGGCGCACTCCAAAAACGAGACAAATTCACGCGCTCAAGAGTATCCTTTATTCTTGTCCTCAACATGAGTAAGTGGAGGTCATCATCTAGATTTAGGCCATTTTGAAGGACAGGAAGGTGCGGTGCTATTACTTGATCAGTAGAGGAATGATTAAGTGGGTTTCGATGGTCATAAAGGCGCCCAAATACTCGGTTGAACAGTTTCATGAGCCATTTCCTTCGCTAGGTCTTCGAGGAAAGCGAATTCACCACAAAATTGGCTCTTCAAGGTACTTATCAGTCTAATGTGTTGACGTTTTGGTAAACTAATTTCAATAGATAAACAGCTATTTCAAACTATTGTGAGTTATCACAGACTGTTACAACAAGTCGGAACTTACAATTAGAGTACAGGGCACAGAGTTCGGCCTTATCCAGACTTCCCCTTATCAATGAATTAACAAAGAGCCAGAAATTCTTGGGACGGGAGGGAGGGGGGGAGGGGAGGCATGGACTAACTTTTGCTCGGAAAAACTGCCTTGGAGGCCGTCCAACCTTTCCTGCCGCTTACAAACATTGCCAAGAATGTTAACCAGTTGGAATGATGAAGGAAAAGAAAAAACTAAGTGAACGCATGTATACCAACAAAACAGGTACAGGCCGCTGTTCAGGAAAAAATAGGGTTTGGAAATCCTACACAGATTATGAAAAGTACCAAATGTACCGGGGAAAACTCGCGGTATCGTAGAGTCGCCCGTTCAAAGGAAAGCCCAGAAGCCCTTCCGCACGAAGCCGTGCCTACCAAGGTACATTCACGAGACTCGCCAACGATAAAAGTCCTTTTCGACCAATCTCACTTACAAATACAAAGTTCCTAAAATGTGAAAAGTACTCTTGGAAATAATATATATCGAATGGTTTCGTCTGTCAACTGTTGTTCACAGAGTTCGCATTGGCAGGACTAGCGTAAGGGTGCAGGGTTTAGAGCAGTACAAAAGTCAGCCTTCTGCTAGACTGGACTCTACAACATACCTAGCCGCCAACAAAAGTCTCCCTCGCTTCCCCTCGGATTTCCAAGAGGAATTGCTACCTGAGTTGTATTCTATTACAACATTTTACATTATGTTACCACGTATTATCTCTGTTTGGTAGCATTCACACGAAGTTAACAATCGGGATGTATCAGTAAAATGCCATCGGTCAAGTAAAGCAGTGTAATCCACAGAGCATAGATGGATTACTGTGTAATTGCCCTTGGATATCTGGGGAAAGTCTGTGGCCGAGTGGTATGGTACGGTGTAAGGAAAGCAGGCATGCAAGTTCGAGCTCCGGCTAGGACCAAAACTTTTACCCATCGCTCGAACCTTTAAAACAAAATAGCAGCAATAACTCTTTGAAAGAAAACCTCCATCTAATAAACAAACAAAGAACTTCTTTTTGAGCAAACAAAATAAACTGAAGCAGTAAGAGTGGTAAACAAAAGTAAACAAAGGAAAAAAACGACAAAAAAAAGATCGAGAATCAAACGAATTTTCCACTGCTGGTGCGAGTTTTCGACGAAAAGCCTAGAAGGCTGAAGTCAATCGCCTTCGCTGTCACAGTGAATAAACGACCACTTGGGTCTCCCTGCGGAGAGGAGAGGTGAAAGGCGCGGCTTCGAAAGTTCCCCCATCAGGGCAGTACTACTTTTTTCTGAAGGGCAGTGAAAAATCGCCGAAGAGCAATCCTTTGGGACACCCACACCAGCATGGATGAATGGGAAAGTGCAATGATGAGATGGAATGAACAATTATAATCGCCTTTTACGTCACAACTATCGTTATGCTCTCAAATCAATCAAACCGCCCAAATGGGTAATCGTTCAAACAAGGCTTTATCATTAAGCATTCCCCAGGGAAAAGCGTTCTTCAGGGAGAAAAAAAAATCACCGAGAATACGTGATAGTGCAAAGGCTAGAGGGCCAACGATGGCTGGCGACACAAACAACAAATTAGTGGCCTTTCAGAAACTCCAAAAAGGCAAGTGATTTGTAGATAGTGAGTAATTTGAGAGAGTATTCGTCCCTTCGGATCCTTTTGGGGGAGAAAAATGGGTGATTTCTTGGAATGGTGCAGCACGGAGGGTCTGGTTCCACTAGAAATCCGGATTATGAAGTAAAGAATTATCCCTCCCTTTCTAGGGCTTTGAATCGCAGGTGCCCTTCCGTATTCGGGAGGATTTTCTGAACCGTGTTTGGGTAAATTTGTTCAATAATGAAGGGTACAATTCACGATAATTTTGGGTTAACTAGTATTAAT
>UZAF01018888.1:0-28734 GCA_900617895.1 Haemonchus placei
CCACCCTTCTTCGGTTTGTAAAAAGTCACAAACGAATGGCCTACCCAGTTCTCCTAATTTACCCGAATTTTGGCATATTGTCCCAAATTTCGACCTCAAGCTCCCAATTACCATTCTACACTTCCTGGGTTGGAGCTGCATTATTTCTAGGACAAAGAAAAACAAATATGACTGACGTAGAAGTGTCAGAATCCCTACCGTAATAAAGTGGAGCCGAGACCGGTGAAGAAGACCCGTAATCCGCCCTCTCGATATGTACTCCGTATACAATGCATGTAGCTGGAATAATTTGCAGCTTGAAAGCGAGTTTTTATGACATCCGTTGGATAGTTGAATAGCCACGACAGCATACCGGCGCCACCTGTAACAATAGTTCCATAAGTATACTGCGCCAGACTGAAATGTATCGTCAGCTGTTTGGCAACTCGCCAACAGTGTGACCACCTATGTGGTACAAGGAAAGATATGTTTAGAAGGATACTTACCTCCAGCCAGGAGCAGTTGAGGACCAGTCAGTGATTCCATCTGACCGTCTTTACTCATTTGCCGTGCCATGTACTCGTACGAGGCAAAGTAGATACCAAAGGCGGGACAGTCACGAAGTAATGTCGCCAGAAATCCTCTGAAATCATATTTTCTGCTTTAGGAGTTCTCCCATCAACAGGTACACATGAATAACTCAAGTGATGCGTTCACAAGGGAATTCCTCAAGTCTCTAGATGAGGGCTCCATCAGCGGTAGTGAAAATCACGGTAAAAGATCGGTAGAATGAAGAAAGGTTCTCATTCAGCTTTGCTACCGAAATCAGCCATCTGAGTCCCGCGGGCACTGGGTAGGGCTCCAACTGGAACCTGTACCAAGCATGACGGGATGAGTAGAAGCCTACTTTGAAGTCTATTCGCTACCAACGGAGCTTTTTACTCACCCTCATCAGCTGTCCAAAATTATCAGCCTCACCAAAGTTCATTACCGTTCAGCATGGCCTATTCAATAGGGATCGGTCACATTCCCTTTTTGCTGCCTTACGACTCTTCCTTTCGGGTGCAAGATGTTCCTATTACATCATTTTGGAGAAGGAATCAAAACACTTTCAGGCACTCCCTTTGAATAGTATTCACCAAAAATAATCTTTGGAGCTTTAGTGTCCTTATGTGTCAATAATTAAAATATATGCAAACATCATAATGAATCGTTCTGATAGGGCGATATCATTATTACAATAATATACGATGTCGTTGACAGTCGTGCCACTCTCTAGACGATGCGCAGTTTTTTGATCGGGGAACGATTTCAACGACATCTCCACGTGTATATGGAGAATCAACCCCTTTCCCTTCCCCCAAAATGCCGGTTGCCTGGGAAACCACTAGCAACTAAGTGGTTCAACAGCGAAGAACAAAACTATTAAACAAAAATAATTTTATCGTGAAACGATCAATCGATTGATTAATTTCACAAACCTGTTCAGACTTCCATAGCCGTGCTGGGCGATAATCGATCGAGCAGCATGCAGAGGTGATTGATACCGTGAATGAGCCGAGTCCTTTTGTATTTGGATCAGCAGTTTTAATCGTTCAGATGGAGCGGCTAAAGAAATAAAGCTTTAGTCATCCATAACCGAGCACAGGTCTCTATCCCATCCTTCTCTACTTGCCTTCAGCACTTCCCCTATCTGATCTTAGCTCTCTCTGCTACTGGTAACCCGACAACTTTTCCCAAGACAATGGACGGAGTGGTCATTCCTAGTAACTACTGGAGTAACATCTAGTAAGTTACAGAAAACAGATCAATTAGACATATGACTTAAGGTGGATGAGGTCATCCTGAAAGGGAAACCGCCTCCACCAGTCGGAAAGATAGTCTACCATCCGAAGATCAATCCTGTCTTATATGAAAACAGACGGGCAGGTGTTATATTCTCCTACCTTTCCTTTTCGGTTGTATGAGTGGGTAGTTGATATTCTTAGAAGGGCTATGGGTAGAGGGGCTCCTTACTTTGGTCATAATTCAATGATCCCCTCCCACTCTAACATCCTTATTCTACTTTTGCGCTAATACTATAACTACTTCAACATTCAAGGTCAGCCTCATACTAACTACTCCTTGATACTTGTAACGCTAACTATGACTGTAGAAATCATCATGCTCACCGATAACACTCTGCATCATACCAGCAGCACAACCGGCAAAGAAATGTGCTCGGAGAGATTCTGGATTGGAGAATTCTCGACAGACCGAACCATGTACTCCAAACACGATTGCATTGATAGCCGTCAGGGAGGCGAGAGGGGATGAAAGACCTGTAATCATGGCAAATTTCAGTGAAATTGCCAACTATGGCTGAGAGTTGACTAGTATATCTACCCAGCATCGTTACCTATCAGCTAAATGGAAGAAACATCATCATCATAGTCATAGGTTTGCTGAAGTGAAAGTTAGATTGCACACCCACTACTGCTCACTTTACTCTATTTCAGACGAAGGCATGGCTCATTTTTGTGAGAGATTTAATTAAGCTACAAACTTTGGAGGTTCAACCCCGGAGAATGGATGGCCTTATAAGAGGCTTCGGAGAGTTTCCTAGCTAGTTGAGTGTTTTGATCAAGTCCTTTACTTATCGGACCAATCTGGGACCTTTTCTTTTGAACGGACCGATCCCATCATATGCCGACGATGATGACCCTTAACCTCGTATCTGCCATGACGGTCGTCTCCACTCTCTCCCCTCTCATCACACCACAATTGCCATCCTTCAGATATTGCAAGCACTTTGCAAAAGACGCAAAAGTCAAACCAATAAACCTTGAACAGAATGATTTGTACCGTCTGCTGCTATTTTCATCAACACATCACCACATCTCTCTCTCAGTTTTTAAGTTCGATTTACACGCTGCATGATTGTTGTCGTTTCGACAAAACCGGTACAGTAATCAAAAACATCGAACAAAAAAAGAAGATAAGAAAACCTTTTCGCTGATAACAATCAGAAAGTATCTTTTTTGATCGGGTGGTACTGTAAGTTTTCGAAAATCGTTATGGGAACTGATAGTATGGCCTCATCAATTTCTCTTCATGGGGTGATACTTGATCGCTGGGAACTCGGATCGAGAACACTGTTACTAGTCAACACAATTTGAGCTTTCATCAGATTCTAATCAGCCCAACAGGATGGTCTTCTCATTATCGTCGTTGTTAGTTGGATTCTGTCAAAACTAAGGTTTCTATAGACTCCCAGTAAAGATAGATAGACTAACGACGTGGAATTGAGGGAGAAAAGAACTTGGCAATACTGTGTTTTAGGCATTTTTTGGCATAACTCTGATGCGAGAATCCCGTGAACCCATTCTAACCCTCATTTAATCAGGGAGAAAGATAAATTCCTCCGAGGAGTCCCTTTTCTGAGGTATTAGAATTTCATATGGAAATTCGGTGCCTGATTGATGCCTTCGCCCGATACCTAAATAATATAATATTTGATAGTACTCCCAGGCCGTTGGCTAGAAGACTATGCAGCTTGGTTGCAAGACATGTGAACGTATTAGTGAAACCACTCGGTGCTAAAACCCTGTCCCCCACCTCCGTGGTCACGCTGTGGTGGGTGAATCTCGCCCCGAAACCAACGCACCCATCTCTTTGAAAGGGTTCTTGTGTCGTTGACATTGTAGTGATAGCGGCGCAACCTGCAGACATCTCATAAATCAACGATTTCCGGCCGAATCGCTTACTGGAGCTGATTAGATCTATAAACGAATACCGAAAAGAGTAGCCTAAGACCTTACACCCTCGAAGGAAAGACGGCTCAGTACTCCTTGGAAGCATAATGTTGACCTTTAATGGATCTCCATCGCTGTCTTTGATATTTGTGAATGCCAATGGAATAGAAAGGCTCACAATAAGAGGAATGAGGTCAAGTTCCTCCACTCAGAAGCTTTCTTAGGTTTTTAGTCCTTGAGAAGGAGAACTTGAAGAGTACCAACAAACGGGGTCGGGAACTAGTCTCGGCTGTGGACCTCTACAAGACCCTTTACACGACCGTATTCAGTCCTATAGGTTCCTATACATTGAATGAAACCAAATTCAGAGCGCTGATATGACTTCACCTCTGAAAGCCAAAACATATGTGGTAACCCTTACTCGATTTATATCCCATGTAAAATTTTTCTTTGTAAAAGCAATTCCATGAAAATAAAGATAAACAAAAATTCACAGCATCGAATTCTTTGTATGGGTGAGCTATGGTGGGCAGGTACTTACTACCCACTCCATTCCAAAGTCACCATTACTTTAAGTAAAATCAAGTTCCGAAATCTGAGGAGTTCACCTTAAGTAGTGTTCCACGGGCTCCCCGTCGCCCTATCACTCCTTTAATGTTAACGAACGACTGCCTTTTTAAGACACCCAGAAATTCCTCTCAAGATGGACCTTACAACAAATTAGAATGACAAATGATTCATAAAAGGAAGGTGAACTCTGCACTCACCAGCCCCCTCTACTATTTACAACCCATGGCCTTTTCCTAGGACAATTTCAGTTCAACACAATAGATAGTGGGAGTGGGGAGCGATGATTGATGGGTATGAAAGAAAATCGTTAATCACAACGTATCCACCCGTAGCAACAAACGAATACATTCCCCAATTGATTGATCCAATCGATTTGCAGATAAATCAGATCAACTCCAAAGCGCTTTCCTGACAGGCTAATTGGTCACAACCCTGGGAATACAATGAGTAAGATCACAGACCTTTGTAGAGACCAGCAACGCCTTCTTTTTGGATGATCGTTCGGAAACAGTGCCATGTGCCACGGTAAAGTTTTGAACTGGCATGTTGCATCTGTAGACGAACTTTGACCGTATCCAAAGGATGTCCGGCGAGGACGCCGGCTGCACCTGGAAAACAATAAATATTCAAAAATACTTTGCAAAAAATAGATCAAACAGTAAGTAATCAATCATACCTCCTAAACAGCCTGCAAAAAAGTCAATAGCTGACATAATAAGTCAAATACTTTGAACAGTGAGCGAGATCAAATAGGTATGTGTCGCGTATCGCGCCTAGCCTTCGAGGCTGGTGACGGAAACGCGGTAACTGGTAACCAAGCGAAGCTGTAGTAAGCTGACAAGCAGCAGAAGACCTCCGAATGAGTCTAGTAAGTGGGAATATCAGAAGATGTGGGAGAAGCGCAAAATGTTGACGACCAAGACTCGACCTCTTCGAAGTTGGCGCGTTCTAATATGGTGCTAATCACACCCCGGGTCCACCCCCATATTCGCTGATCGATCTACGGTAGTTGTGATGGGTCGGTCGACAAGTGTACACCTCGATACGTAGACGCAGACATTGCCGTTCATTCCTACAGTACACAGGTCTCATGAGAGAGACGGAGAGAGATGGCTGAGACGACAGACAGTCGCCCCACGTATGAAGCCGGTATTGGTGAAACACGATCTTCGGAGGGAACAACGTCATCTGTTCGGTGGTCTGGGAAGTCGGACCAGTGCTGACTCAGACAAAAGAAGAGGATTAAGAGTAGGCGCCCAAGTGGGTAATGTCATAACTATGAAAGCATTCGATAGCTCTGGGAACAACCGAGGTTGGTAGATCCCAAACGTGATAGAGAATCTTCTTCTGGGCCCTGTCTCATAATCGTAGCCAGCTGAAAGAAGCAGAAAGAAGGTAACTTACCTTTCCCCTTCCCTACAACTATCATTCACCCGGATACCGGCGAATCTCAGGCTGTCTCGTCCGTTTTGGGCCGACTTACGGCCTACTTGTTAGGATAATGACTTAAACTGACTTTATTCAATAAAATAATAATATTTATTGTACTTTAGGAACATCTGGAGATCTTAGAGTGCACTTGCAAAGTGAAAGTGTGAAACCAGAACAGTTTGGTTGTTCAGTTCTGAGAGGCGACCGTGGTCTTGGAAGGGATCAATCTCTTTTGGGTGCATCCACGAATTTGACTTTCATTCGGAATAGTCGTAACGAAGAGCCTCAAGACGACCCAGCAGATTCGTCCCTACCAGAGAGCTTCGGTAGTGACTAGTAGAGCCATCAGTAATGTATTATATTAAGATCCTAAAGTTTGAGGGAAAGTTTGAGGGGAAGTTTCCAACCTGAGATTTGATCTCCAGATCATGCGTGCTATGACGGCGTAACTTGTCACTACGCACTTCTGGCACACTCAGTAGTTCTGAATTTCTGATGGAGTTTGTCATTGAAGTTTCAGGGAAAAGTTTCAAATCTCTCTTTTTTTTTGTACATTTATCATTTATCCTTCATTTTCATTAGCGGATAAAACGCTGTGGATCATTATGGAGTTCGTTGAACATTTGTTTTGTTGTAATGTCTAGACATCATGAAGTTCCTTGAGTCGACAACGGTTTGCAAGAACTTTCGCTAATTGCAAATGATAGAAGAAGTCGGCGCGCAGCAAAACCTGACCCTTTACATCAATCTGACGCAATATCGCATCATTCTTAAGGAATTATGTCACTGTAACAAAACATAATGGGTATTCGTCTCTACCTGAAGAAGTAAAGATAATTCTTCCAAACATGGGAATATATCAAGGGCGGAGGTGGTGTAGTGGCAAGTGGCGCACTATATCACACGCACAGTCAGGGGTTCGAATCCCGGATCGATGCCCGCCTAGGCCAACCAAGCCTTCCATCCATCCGGGGTCGGTGAATTGGTACCAGAGTCATCTGGGAGGATAAAAGCACTGACTTGTACATCGGCTGGCCACCGCAAGGCATTGCATAGACCACGCACGCATCCAATACGCCACTAGATTTCGAATAGAAGTCAAATGCAGGGCGCATCTCTTAGACGGGATTGATTTGCGTCAAGAGTCTATAAGCAGCCTTCGAGCACTACTCACACTACTTTACTACACTAAAAGTCTCACCAACCAGTTTCAGGGATCTCTGATTCAACAACTCAGAGAACCTATACATTTCAATCACGGGGCTACTGTCCGAAGCTATGTGACCTTTCTACCAGGTGTTTTTTAACCCTAAGTCAGCCTTGTGACAATCTTACTCCAGACACGTAGTATCAATGTCCTTCAGACCGAACCTGATCGCTCCACGTGGCGTCAACAGTGGCTGCAGGGAGCAAAGACCGACATGTATGCGGTGACGCTGGAGAACTTTAGACGTTTCAGGTGGAAAAGTCACTTTTTTGGGCTGAGACGAGTTTGACGAATCGACATCAATCGCTGTTGATTATTTTCTGCAGTTTTTAATCACTTGGAGAATCCAAGGTCCAGTAACTCTTACCAAATTATCGAAAGCAATTTTCATGATGAAAAGGTGAAGAATAAGGTCAAAGCGTCAATCAAACCCTTGTCTGGCATGCGCCCTTCATTTTACTTCCAGTCAGAGTCGTAATGACATTTAGTATGCGTATGTGGCCCCGTATGCGGTCTACATGCACTGAATTGTGAGGGCCAACCGATGTGGAAGTCAGCGCATTTATCCTTCCAAGTGAGTATGGTACCAGTCATTCTATTCTATTCTGTTTTGATGGTCTCCTAGACCGCGCCTGTGGACCTACAATAATGCGAAACAATCAACTTCAGATCACCCCATTCCTTTGGCTCATGAGATTTCTCGCGCTCAGCACAACAGATCGTTTTCTCCACGAGACAACCTTGGCCTTTGATCATAGACTAAAATCCACGCTCCACGAATTTCTGTCAGTGCGCCGTACCGGCATACCTTCAGCTTTCCCTAGAAGCTTTCCCTAGCTATTCCTGAGCTGTTTGTGACCGTACATCCAACTCAGAAGGCGTAGCAATAGGATTTAAGTTCATATAAACTCACCCTAAACAACTGAAGAAAGGAGTACTGAAATGGATTAGACCTTAAGGAACTCACCGTGCATTCGAACTCCATACAGATTCGTTGAAACGTTTGTTACTTGACTCCTAGCTGCCTTGACTATGCAATGATAGGATCAAGCCGCTCTGTTACGCTGCACATTCTCCAGACTAACATGAAACCACTTATCCGATCTAGCCAAGAAGTATGAAAAGCTTGGGGAGCCTGGGAAGAGGAACCGATTCGCTTATTTTGGGTATGGTAGCGGAACCCCCTAATTCCAAGCTACTGCATCGAGCGCACGAATATTTACTCTAGCGAAGTAACTAACAAAGCTTCAAAGTGACATTTTCGTTTGCAAACGTATTCGGAAATGACATGGAAATGCGATTGACCGATTTTGGACCCTTTGGGCACGATTTCGAGGATTGCCGGACCGTTCACTGTGCCATTATGCCATACTACATGATGGGGTTGGCTGCATATGCTTGTGTAGTCTGAGCCTTCATCATGCGGTAGGAACCAGTTTTGGCCATCATGTGCAATGGCGGTTATCATAAGGTGGATAGTGTTCACGCCTGATTCTCGGCCAAGTCACGAGCCCAAGTGTTCGCTAAAAACACCACGTGGAGAAAAATGGACGAGAATTCTTGGTCACAAGGAATGATTAGTTGTGATGAACATTTCTAAATAGAAATAGAAAAGTCATTAGGCCATTTCTGAGATTGCGCTAATTGGATTTTGTATGAAAGGGTGAAATTACTGGTCTGGACGATGATAGTCCTCTCCCAGTTGTGTATAGGCCGAATTCCTAGTCAAACCCCTCCATTCTTAATAGAGTTCCATTGCTCAAACGTATCCCGAAACAGCATGGGCAAACACAGAAAACTTTATTGATTCATCAGAAGAAGCAATCTCGGAGTTAGCAGTCAGTTGTTTGTTTGCTTCTTCACAGATCTACTTGTGAATTTCCTGGTCTCACTGCCTGCCCTCATAGAGACCATAACTCGGGAAACTGACTGTGAATCTGATATCATTTTGGTTAATCCTTCACAGCACTCTTTCACTGAGTGATGACTCTGGCTCTCATTCTTTGAGGGCAGCTGCAACACACGAAGGATATGGCTTGGCTATTGAACAGTAGTGTGGGACGACTAACTGTCATTCAGCAGATTTTCAACATTTTCTGGAAAGGCTCGGGATGTGAAAAGGTCCCTTTCCTGAAAAGGACCAACAGCTATTCCCCTTCTCGATTCAGATGCTATTTCCCTAGAGGAGCTGACAGCTGCTGCCATTTCGGCAAAGGCATGATAAGGGAGCAGTGTTGATAGTCGAACAGATAAAGTCAGCGGCACTATGAAGTTGACTTCCGGAGACTTGGAGAACAATCCGTTTCTGTTCAGAGAGCATAGCCAAGGAAAATGACTGGGTGTTCTCTAATACGTCTTCTCCTAGCATCTTTCTGTCAAATGCTCAGTGATAAAGCAAACTGCTGAACAATAAACCCATAACTCCATCTTTTTTTGAGAATCGTCTTTTTCGGCGTCCAATGGCGTTTGGGGCAAGCTACGCACTCAGCTTTCGAGACCGTACTGAAGCTTTGATGTGAATTAAGGCTAGGCTCTTCCCTTCTGTACCAATCAGGGTTTGGGTGGTGACTGCTCCACTTACGCTTCCATCATATTCATAGTCTACGGGCACCTTCACTGCAAAGATGCACCTAGCTAGCACTATAGATGCAGCTTTTTGAACCAAGAAAACCTTGTTCCATCCCTCTGAGTCGGATTAACTCTCAAGCCATCTGGGAGGATAAAGCTCTAAACATCGGCATTGACTGGCCGCCGTATTCATCAAATAGGCCAAATACGCATTCTGAACACTAACAGTTTTGAATAGAAGTCGAATGTGAGGAGTCATCCCAGAATGGGTTTTATCAACCGCGAAGACTTTCTATTTCCAGATATATTTGGTATTGTGGGTCAACATTTAGAACATTATGACATTTAATCTTTTCTACTCTCTTTCTCCTTTCCTTCCTTTCTTTTTCTTTCTTTCATTTTTTCTTCGTGACAATGAATAGAGAAAATTGTATCGTAATTATACGTGATTGATAGGTACGTCAAAGAACGTCAATTCTTGCAAAAAAAATTCAAGACAGACACCGAAAAAAAGTCGCGTGTCAGGGTTTTTTTGGAAAGTTCTGGAAATGACCACGTGCCTTTTCCTTAGTGACTTGGCGGTTGGGAGTGACTGATGAGAAGTCCAGGAAAATCAACTTTACAGTTATATCACTGTGAGGGGTGAATTCTACATGTGCAGTGACTCGGATTCCAACGAAAAGATGATCCAATTAGAGCTATTTTGAAAACCACCCTATCCATATAAACTGGGTATCCTGACTTGTGTTGGGGTCGCTCTGATATTCTTGACTTTACAATTCTTTGCTAGTTTAGATGCTCTGACAAATCAAGGTGACTACAATAGCCAACGATGTTGTTAGTTGAGACATTTGTGACTGTTTAGCCTTACATTTCGACCCTTTAATGAGTTCGTTCGCTTTTACCTTTTGAGGAAGTTAGAAAGGTCGAGTAGTAAGGTCTCGCATCAAAACGATTCCATTCCTGAGCATTTTCCAGCAAAAGATGCCAATGGGGGCGAGCACGCTTTGCAGAGTTTCTCCAAGAAGGTGACATGAAGTTTCTCCTCGAACGGCTTTCCCACGTTCCAAATCTCTTGGGATTTCATCCGAGCAAAAACCAAGAATGGAAATCTTTCATTCCCGGGAAAGTTTTTTACTTTGCTCCTGTTTCGGCTCCATTCCATTCCTTCGTGATGTACAATGTTCTGTAGGGAAGCCTTCCCTGTTTCAGTTGATAGAGGCATGATTAATCTTGATCTATCTGATTTTGATTGAACAATTTTTGAACAGAGAATCTATCAGTACGAGTTCCATTTAAGGTGGCTGACAATGAGAGCGTTCCTAGAGAGTAATGGCTGTGATAAGAGCAAAGAATGAAGTTAAAGCGATAAACTGGATGTCGGGGTCAATTGGGTGGTAATGAATCTTCTGCGAAGGTCGTCTTTGATCACTCCCCGTAAAAATCATTTATGCTGATCCAAAACATTCTTTCAATAGAGAAAAGGAACGAGTTTGTTTAGGGGATATGTAATTATAATAACTAAATAATGCAAAAAGGGTAAAATTATTCTGAACTAAAAGAGAATGGATGGCCAGTCTCGCCTCGTCACCAGACGAGCCCCCGCTCCCATCTTTCTCGAAGGTTCATTTGTAGCCTGGGGATAGGGGGCAAAGGTAATAATGAAGGTAGGGGGGAGCGGGGTGGTATATTTGGCCCGATATAAGCATACAAGACTTGGGAAACAAGCAGAAGTAATGGCTGAACTGAGCAAAATAAAAAAGTAATAGAACCCCTTCTCAAAGCTCAGACTCGGAAACGACATCGTTTCCCACAAACTCGCTTTCTTCGCAAAACCCAGGAGACAAACTGTGCTCCCTCCCTCCTCTCTTGAATTTCGCTTAGTCGTTCAGGTCTGAGGCATTGGAAAACTGACCTCCGTATGGGAATCGAATACACGGCGTTTTCCAAGATTGAATGATCGAAATCGAAGAATACATATTCTGGTTTTTAGTCATTTTGGCAAGATTTCAGTACATCGCTGACCCAAAATAACGAGCCCAGCTATTATTTCGCTTCGAAAGCAGCCCTTGAACACCTTATTAGCCTGTTCTTTGGCATTTATGGAAGAATCTTTTATTTTTCCCTTATCCAAGTTATACGGACGGCTAGTGATGCTCATAAGTGAGGTTTCCCTATCGCTTTGCACTCAGCCAAAATAATACGCTTGGCTCTATCGCATGGAGTTCGTTTTACAAATTATCGGCTTCGAAGTGTAATTCCAGAGGGGATTAAGTACACCTGTAATCACCTTAAGGGATCAGAATAGGAGCCGTCAAATGAATGGGCACCTTAGGCATCGATTAGGTATATGACGACATTAAATGACACTTATGTCAGACTTGTCAGTTGATTCTATCGAGAAGGCAATTTTTCCAAAAATATCTTCGTTAACTAATTCAAATTGAGAAACAGTACGCGACAAATGGTCTCTAAGATTTCCGTATGGTATTAATTCGAGGTTCCCCCTTATACTACATCTGCCGTTATAAGGTCCAAAAACTCCTGAATAGGGCGCAATGGGGGGTCAGAGATTGTATCGTGTGACTGCCACGCCCGTCGTGGACGAGTTCCAACGGTTTTGTGGAGACTGCACCGTCTCAAGGGGCTCTCACGTAGGAAGTTCAAACAACTTGTCATAACCGATGGCGACAAAGGAAGGCCATTTCGGACAATTTTGGCTCGATATAGTCATCTCTCCGCGCAATGGGAGCAAGTTAAATCTCGTCCAAATACCCGTTACATGCCACTCCCGTCACGGTGATTTCGTACAACCTCCCTTTCACTACTCTTAAAAGCCTTGAAGACGGCGGATTTCTTCGCTCTCTTTGCTACAGATGTACTCCTTTACACCAACCTTTCGCTTTTGAACCTGGAAAAGGTACCTGTAATTATCGTGAACTGTGCCTTTAAAAACAAAAAAAAAAACTCAAGAAAAAAACAGTTCGTTAAAAAAATAACGGTGCTGTGGTCCGCTCCCTTAATAAACACTACAGTCACACCTGGATCGATCCTTGTGAACATGACTACCGAAGAGACGCTGATAATAAATCAATTTTATTGACATCAATAAATGAAACATAGCTATCAGCTAATCTTTTGCACTCGCAAAATGTCTGCAATGAAGAGCTCTCGCTTGATTCAGGAGTATCCAATAGAAACAACAGGAATTCAAAAGAAATGCATACTTTTGTGACAGCAGTTTAAAGCTTAGCAATTGAACATTCAAGTAAACGCAGTATGAATGAGGTTAATAGATGAACCTGGCCACGGTTATTGAAGAATATATACAATTGCAAAGAGAAATAGAACGTGAGAAATTTGAAAGTACTAAAAACCGTACAAGTAAGACCTACTCAGCGTTTCCACAGGCAAGAAACGCAAACGTTTGAAAAACGCATCTAAAAATCGTCATCGATCAGATCTCATAACTTCAGAACATCACCCTTTGACGTTCGCGATTGACAGGCTAAAAATATAAATCGGACAGTAGAAAATTGAAAAACATGTAAACATGAAAGGCGAAATATCAGAAAACAAAGCACCATAGGTTCACAGGAAAGCGTTTACAACGACATAAATTGTCTGCACATGAACACAAGACGTGAGAGAAGGGAGATTCGATTTGAACATGAATAGACACTGAGGAATGTGAGGCGATTCATTAAATGTAACATCAACGAAGGCGATCAGTACCGTGGGGAAAAAGATACAGAGGATAGTTTAACGTCTCTGATAGTCACATAGGGAGACAGGAAGCTCGACGGTACAATCAAATCAGGTGCCACATAATGGTAGACATTGAAACGTTACTGGCTACCTGCCCTACATTGAGAGTACACCATCATTACCCATGATACTGGCAGCTCGGCTAGCAATCGAAGCTGTATCGATGTCGAACATCGACCATTCGCCTCTTCCCAGGAGTCTTAACTCCATATCATGGAATTGCTTTAGCGAAAATCGATGCCCAACCGATACATATGTAATGTTTTCCTGAAAATCGCTATTCAATTATGACGTTCCCGAAAGAAAAGCTACTTGTCGAGGTCTCATGCTTTCTGAAGTCGTTCCTCCCAATTGAAAGAAGAAAAACAGAACGATAAATTGAATCGTCACTGGTACGTCATTACAATTGAAAGCACAATGTAATCACTTACTTCTTGTAACTTTCTATACAACTGCATTTCTAATTCAAATCCAATTGCACTTGTAGCTTCATCAAGAAAAACAATACGAGGTTTAGTATAGAAAACCCGTGCGAGTGACAGCCGTTGCAATTCACCAGGTGAAAGGGCCTCATTCCTAGAAATTTGAGTCCTTTTGAACTAATATCTAGAACTCGATAAGAAATATCTTGTAAAAGGTAACTGCTTCCTTACCAGTCCCAATCCACAGGTGAATCGAAACCTTGACACCTCTCCATTAAGTGTTCCATTTTCACCCACTCAAGGATCTCCGATAACCGCGCCAAATCTGAAAACCGATTTAATATGAACAATCAAAAGAAAATGAAAACATCTTTCATATGCCAAAAACGACAAATCCATTGTTCTGATTGGGAGCAGCCACACTGGCGCTCTTCTGAACATCGACCGATCATATAAAAATCACCTTTTTCCACAGGAAGAGCTTTCAGAGGATAAACAAGTTGCTGCCTTAGAGTAATACCCCCAGACGGGAAGTATGCCTTCTGAGGTACGAACAACAAATTTTGCGGTCGTGGACGCCAGTGACGATCTACCTTACCTGCAACAAATTAAACTGAAGCAATTAATCAAGAAAAGGTTAAAACACTTTTCAGATCTTTTTTGAAGTAGCCAACGCACTAGACTTCCTATAAGACTAACAATGATATCCGAATATACATGTGGTTATGCACTGACAAAAATAATGTCTGCTGAACAAATATACGTTTTCATCCTCCCTTTTCATCCAATGTCCTCCTCACTACTCAACGAACCCAGTATCTAGTGAACGATGTGAAGAAGTGAGAAATTTGAATGCTCGATAAATGATGATACTCCTAACCAGTAGTGGACAGTAAAGAAGCCCTGACGGGCCTCAACAAACGCCCCAGCCCAAGAGCCCCAACAAAAACCTTGATTGCAATTCGTCCCAATTTAGTTTTTAAATAGTGGCACCGGACATAAAAAGGGGCGGCAAGTGGAGATGTGTCCCAACTGCATATTTTGCTCACTGCAAAAGGTGAAAATTAGAGAGGGGTATATTAAAAGCGGCATTATCATTACCATATTAGAAGGACCTGGTCGGCAATACTTACCAGATACATTGTTCCACAATCCTGCAAACATTCTCAGCAGTGAAGTCTTTCCAGCACCACTATCTCCCGTGATCAAAACATTTTGTCCTTGGATTAGCTGCAGTGATAAGCCTGAAACCAAATAAACTTGCATAAACTTGCGGAAAACTGATTGACCACTGGGTCCCCCTGTGGACTGTGGAAACTCATAAAAAAACATCCTACAAATCGAATATTCTGTCGCTGACCTAGAAAAACGCAAGGAAAAAAAAACTACGCACTAGCAATAATGAAGTTCTGAGCATCATTAGGAGGAGCGAGTGATGCTGAATCAATTGTCATCGCAACACCATCGTCCGTCCATTCCTCATCACGATCGGACTTGTTGCCTTTAAGCTCAAAATTAAGGAGGGAACTGATTATGGCACAACGAATTAGCTCACCCAGAAGGAATTGAGCTTCTTCTTCATCATCGCAATCTCGTTCTAGCGATAGCTGCTTTCCGTGAAGTTCCTCAATCTGAATCCCGTATCAAAATCATTTCGGATGTACAATGGTTGCAGTAAAAAAAACGACATAAACCAAAAACCAAGACGACAAAAAATAGGAACCAGAATAAGGATGTTTTGGATAAGCGTGGTTCCTATTCCAGAAGTAATAGCCGCAAACGATGAACTAACCGTCCTTTTAGTGACAGTTTTCTCTTCATCATCTGTCCCTATGACAACGACACTTGAAGGAACGGTAGAAGGAGGTCGATCCGTCTCAAGACAGTCTGAGTGCAAGCGACGCAGTTCCTCCACAAGTTCAATTACCCTGAACTCTTGGACGATGAGACAGCTAACTATAAACCCCAAACGTCTCAAATACGTTTGAAAAGGAATTTTGCTGGGTATGAGTGTCCTCCGCTGTAAGGGTTCATAATTAAACAGAGGTAGTGGACACAAAATTCGCGGAGATCCAACATGCACTGTGTATTCCGCTGTGAAGCAACACAAAAACGGCCTTAAGTCTTAAATTGCAGCGATTTTTGAATCTATTATGTGCCCATCAGGACACGATTTTCAATCGTAACCTTCCCGGATATTGAGAGCTAATTAGAAATATAGATATAAAAGACCCACCTGTGCGTGACACCAGCTAGATCTCCAAGTTTCTCTGATAACGTTATCAGATTTGTAAAACTGTAGATCAGGTACAGGTAGAAGAACGCATTCTGAAAATAACATTGTAACATCAAATATCAAACGACTGATAATTCCCAGTTGTTCCGGGATTCTTCCCGATGACGAGAGAAGAACGCGGTTATCTGGCTTAATGCCCTTTAAATACGAATTTTACACAAAAATGTGCAGTTGTGCATTCATCCGTGATGTACTCCAACTGAGGAATGCCTAACGGATCTGCACATATGTACATCCCAGTGAGGTTGAAAGAAGCCAGAGGCGAGCAAAAGTTCATTCCGCTTCATCATAGATATGACAGAACCCTTTCGTCTGGAGCCAGATGTTCAATGGAAGCAATTTGAAAACATGAAGAATTATTGCAATTTATATGGAGAAAAGAATTCGCAGGGGTAAAGGATATCCCGAATGAAGCAGCATTCGCTACAACGAATGGTCATATTCGAATTTGTAAGCGTGTCGGGTAGCTATTACATTGAAAAGAAAACAAAATGAGCCCAAGATATTAGCCTTTCAACCTTGNNNTGTTCCCTTGAAAATCAACATTTTCAATGGTCTCGAGTGCATGGCCCATTTCTCATCACAATTTAATACGTTCTTTAAATGCTGTACTCTGCTAGTCCTATCCATCCAAAATGTTTTAAAACTTCAACATGTAGAAAGTACTTCACATTGAGTCCCATGAACGTCTGTGTCTAGTTCAAGTTCAAAGTTCAAAGCCTCGTTGCACTTGCACTATCCATGGACTCGCATCACAGTTAATTGAGCCTTTCATCACTTTGGCCGTCATCGGCTCGTTTTCAAAGAATTGTTGGTGAGAACAAAAACACTAAATTGCGTGAGGCTGTACCAGTAAAGCTACTTTGCGAACAATTCACGTTCACTGATGGAACTGCCCATATTAAACACAAAACTACCTCAGCCTGAACCAGAACCAACAATCTCCTCAGAGGCTCTGCTCTTTAGGAAAAGATAGATAGACCAGCAAAATCGAACGCAATCGTGGGGAAGAAGATGAAGGGAACTGCTAATTATCTTTGATTACCCTTACAGACTACAGAAATCTTCACAAACATCATTCTATCGAACGGGAAGTAAATTGGATGAATTGGTAGCATTTTCAGTTCTGAGTGTTCTTTTTTCGTAAAACCAGNAATATATGCCAGGAGATGTAAGTTATTTTTCATTCAATAAGCACTTAACACCACATTGCTGCTCTCACAAGTGCATGAAATTCACAATCCCTTTTCAGGCAGACTGGGCGAAACCAGCTATATATGAAAAACCCCTCATTGGGACGTGGAAGCCGGGATGGCGGAACGCTTGCCTAACGAATTATTCCTATGGGACCCTGATGACCCTTGCGAAATGCCTTCGAAATCTATCCATCACAACGCAGACAACATAATACCACATCAATCTACATTGTGAGTCAGCTGAATGGAGAAATCCATAGTCAATTATTCAACATTCAATCGCTGATACGATATATACAAACGACTTGGCAGTCAATTAGTCTGTTTCTGAAGTCGATAAAACGTTTTCCGCTTTTGTTCCCCCTGCGACAACCAGAAATCAGTTGTTAGATTCTCATACAAGCCAACTGCTCGTTTACATTCATTAGCCCAATCGTCATCAACAACAAAGCTCTTCGCATCCCTTTACCCCTTGCCGCTAAACAGGTCTAACTTATAACGCAACTAATCGAACGATAATTTGCAACTAACTACAACAGCAAGTTAAAATTATCCCAATTGGACTCCGCAATCGGATGGAAGCCAGATTGGAACAAACGACTGCATCAAGTATATGCCTGATAAGCAGGTTTTTCAAAAAACTATTTGATTCCCCCAAGTTTCCAAGCACCTCAATTTTCTTTACTCCAACCTCTTTTTTTTGGCTCCAACCTCATTTTTTCATTTTTGGCTCCTCTTGCAGAACACAATTAAATTTTTGAGCTTGAGAACAGTGCAAATGAGAAAAAGCAAATATAATAGCTAGTGTGTCATGTCAATGGAACAAGTGTAACTTCAAAAAAAAAAAACAGAACACAAGGTAATACAAGAAAAGCAGAAACGTAGCCATGAGCACGATACTACTGGGAACGATCACACCACATGGGTTCAATAAAACCCGATCGCTTTTTGTGCCTTTGCTATAAGTCGTCGGAAAGTCAGGAAAAGGAAACTGTTCATCGAGAAAGAAATCAAGAATCAATTTCGAAAAAAATCTGTACATGATATTCAGTATTGGCATATGTATCAGGAAAAAAGACGAATCAGAAGGATAAAGAAAATTCCCCAGCACACACATAAAACCAAAAGCATGACATGGATATCATTGAAAAATTACTCACCATAGACACCATTCCATTGATCTCGGTGCCTGATAATGAATCATATGCATGAGTCATGAATATCGGAATACCGATGATCAAATATGAAAGCGTGCCACCGAAATAGTCAAACATATTTGTTACTATCCCAAGAACGAAACGCCATTCAACAAGCTTCCTCTATAACAATAGGAAAGTCTCTTAGTTTCTGGATAAAGATGTCTACTTAATGGAAACTCAAAACGGATAAATTAATCAAAACCATACCTTTACTTTCAACAAAGCTTTTAGTTTTTGATTGGTCATGATGTTTTCAATAAGACCTGACTGATAAAATGCAATCGACTCCACATTCGACCTCACCTCCATATGTCGTTGTCTGGAATATGAGAAATTACAGGTGAGTACGATTATAGATATACCTAGCCTGACTTACCGGAAATCGCCCTCTTTCCTTTCCGTTTCATTGACTAGACCAACAAGAGGAGCGATTAAGTAACGATTTACCAAAGTAACAAATGTAAAATATAGGTAAATTGTAAATGGTCCCAGCCATCCAGAACTAAATCAATCGAATTTACGAGGCAAAAGGATGAAGACGTTCGGGAACTAACCTTATCCAAGTTAAATAGGAGTAATACAAGATTATGAATGGGGCAGTAATGACTGGAGCTAACAGATCACAGGCTAACACTTGCGTTGTCTTCTCTATATCTTGGGTAAGTCGCTGATCACTAAAAAACAGCTATTTGTGCCAGAAAAGCTACCAAGAACTATCAAAAGTAATTCAAACTAAGTCTCACATGTTGTCCAAGTTTTCACAGAATGAATTCAACTTGTAAAAGGCTCTTCGTTTGAAGTACAATCTATGTAACGTATAGCTACAAATCTCCCGGCATTTAATCGCGAGAAGAGACGTAAAATATTTGATGGACGCTAACGACTGCAATAAATTGGCTTTCTGAGAAAAAGGCATGTTCATGAGAAGATGTTCCAAAAAACCTACCAGAGACTTTGCTATCACAATGACACCGGCTTTTGCACACAACAGATGGAATGCAGACAGGTCTCTGTTCCCAAGAACCACATAGAATTGACTCGGCAGTACACCAACGAAATACGTGGCCACTTGATCTAAAACATGTATGGAATGAAAACCGTAAACGTAAAGCGTAAACGTAAGCGTCAGGGGGAAATCTAGGCAACCACAACAATGTCAGTGTATAAAAAAATTGTTTTTGGAACTTGGTTGTTTGGAAAACTTCACTTATAGGGCTAATGACGTTGACGATTTTGTTTATGAATGACACTTTTTCATACACACATCATTTGGTTTCAGGTTAACACCACTGCTTTTCTAACGAACCCCCTGAAACCTGAGGTTCACGCCACTACTTTCACATCACAACCTATTAAAACCTGCGTATGTAGGTTTTTAATGTCCTATATCGATTACCACACAGTACTTTTCTAAGCTGCACGAAAGATTTGGCCTTTGGGTTATGTCTAAGCGTACAGGTTCTCACAATCTAGCTATCTTCACCTAAGGAGAACTGCTTTCAACTATGTGTTCTTGCTTATCCCAATGGGAATACTGTACTCCAATCGTGCCCAACTGGAAGAAATACCTTCCTATATAACCTTGCAAACGATTAAGGACTTATTAAGACGATGTGAAAGTGTGATAAATTTAAAAAGATTCTTTAGAAGCCAAAAGAAAAATAACAGTTCACAGACCAGCCCCCAAATGCCACCAGCGCCTTATCCCTCCCCAAAACCGCCCGAACACGCATTCCATGGCCATGACCACAAAAAAAAAACAGTATTGATGAGTTTCCAGTAGGAATTTAGGCGCTTCAACCCCTCAATTATCTTGCACACTGTTCGATGCAAAGGTGACGGCAAGACCATATTAAAGATACGTGTTCCCATTTACGTCAATTATTTACTTTAGGCTAATTTATAGCGAGTTATTCAAAGTTGGTCTTATCTAAATACGTAGCACCTTGCAGAATGTGGAGAAAGAAATGAGAGCTTAACGAAAGCAAAAACAAGTCATTTCCCCTATGCTGATAATGGTTGCAGAGTTCTTACCAGTGAAGGACGTAAAGAGTACCACCAGTGCAATCCAAACTGTCCTTGATCGACGATTGACGGGAAACAGAAGCTTTAAAAGAGTACCTAGTCGGCGAAAAAATAACATATCCAAGGACAGCGTCCCCATTCCGAGTGACGTAGATTTAATTAAAAAACTGAAAGCTATACCACTGTGATATTTCAGAAGCGAATACATAGCGATGACGATGACGCTAGTCAATGCGGAGCACAAGTTGACAATTGTGCATGAATACAAGACACAGCGAGGGGGACAGATGACAAGTGCAAAAGGGCAGGGCATGGAAGAGACTCAGTAACGGAAGGAGATGAGAAAGAAATGGAGACCAGCGATTGCGGACGAGATTTGGGTCCAGAAAACAGAATCATGGAGCCTGGCATAAAATCCAGAAAGCTCAACCTAATTTCAGCTCACCAAAAAAGCTCTTTCGAACACCAGTCGAACTTTACCATCAGAACTTTCTCATTACTTTCCAGTCTTAGGGAGAAAAATTCAGCTACAGATAAGTTTATGGTCAAAATACTATTGTAGTAAACAGCAATCATATATCGAATTCCCTCGCCAACGGACAAGAGCGTTTGGAGCAGGTTAATCGAAAGCTCTCCCATAGCCTAAGTTTCACCAGGATTCAACTTCGCCATCAATTCCAGCTCTATGCAAGGCAGTCACGCGGCCTTGGAATCGAGACATAATGAGAAATTTAGAGCTTGACAAGATTTCTTATTCAACAACTTCAGTTCGAGAAAAGATTCAGCACTTATCTGTTAAAAGTCCATAAAAATAACAGTGACAGGAATAAATTTTTGAAAATTTACAAGCAAAGGGAAGAGAACTACTAATGACTTTGAAAATTTCCTTAAGAGAATAAAGAGAATTATGTTCAATGAGATGCAGGGAAAATAAAGCTAAAAAAGAATAGATAATGATATTAATCCGTTGAAAGATTCACAGCGGATCATTCAAGAAGTTCCAAAGGCGATAGAACAAAATGTAAGACAAAAAAGACAGCAAACTACTGAAACTCTCACAAAAACTACTGACACAATATAAAAACTGAAACAATTTCCTCTTTCGACCTTGCTTTCCTAGATCTTATTACAATAACGCAATATAAAAAGTATGTGTGAGGAAAAGTAAAGAAACGTAAAGCAAAAATGCTTTTGAAACAAAGGAATAAAGAATAAAAATTAATTAGACGAAATGTTTAAGTGAAATCAGAAGCCCGGGACTGAGACCAAAAGTAGCTCAAAAGTTCGGACTAAAGAATAGTCAATCGATATTCATGCACTCGCTGGTAAGTGTGATAAGCAAGTCAAGCAAAGATAAACAACGACAGCTGCGGAAAACAAAAGCTGACATGCGACACGATTATTAAGCACTAGGTGCTAGGAACGCACGTTGTTGTTTGTCTCGTTGTCGGACGTATATAGACACAATGACAGCGGAGAGTATTTAGACTACTTTAAAGGTTTCTTCCGTCCAAAAAACGAATGTCATACTTATGATTTACTTTTTATGGAAAACTCGTCTTGGCCGAGTGCTTCAAACCACGCCCATCCCTTGAAATTTTGCTTCATAGCCCTAATTTCAACTACTAGTGGATTGTAAAGTTTTTCGTACGGATCTGGACGGATGGAGAATATTTTGAGAGCGAATAGTGTTCACAGGACTTCTTTAACATATTTCTTTCCCATTCTTAAAAGCCAGAACTAGTTAACGACCACTGATTGGGCCCATAAAGAAATTCCAATCAATCCAGCCTCTCTATTCATTTCAGGAATCCGATTTTGGGAGGTTGCAGTCCGATTACGCCATAAGTATTTCCTGCCTGTGTTTAGCAGCTAAACTTTTATATTGAAAAAACCAGTCCTTCCAAAAGCATTAGATTGCAGAATGCTTGTTTTTCTGATAAATGTTAATATGTTTGTCCATTTTCAAAGAGGCTTACTGGAGCGCCATAAATTTTCAGTTACCGTAATGGACGAGTTGTCTTGCGAATAGTTCGTACAGGGCGGCTATTCAAAATTCCATCGCTCTCACCGACTGAATACGACCATCTTTTACTTTGAGCGCTGTTCCTCTTTCTGAAAAATGGTGGGTCTTTTTTAAAAGATCTGGATAAGGGTTTTGTTGTGCCCGGTCTCATCCCCTGGTGTATTTGTTCGCTAGGTTTCACTTAAATCGTTAACCCTGCTAAATATTTCCGACATGGAAGGCGTAGTGTTTTTGGAAGTTTCTCAGAGAGCTAGAATTTAGGTTTTTTCTAAAATGTATCTTTCTCTTTGAAGGACATAAGGAATTTCTTTGGTGGAAAGAAGAGCGGCTCACAAGAGAGCTCTGGAACGAGTGCGCTGTCGGCTGTTCGGAAAGCAGTTCCTGCGACTCCAGAGAAAAATAATAGATCCGAAAAGTTGGCTCCAAACAAATCTGAACAGAAGACGAGAAAATCGAAGAAAGCAGCTGTGCCTGTTGTAGAATTAAGCGAGAGTGATGACTGTATGTTTTTTCTTCGTCAAACACTTTTCCTTTTTCAAATTCAAGTCAAATTTCCTTTTTAATTGCCATTAGAGCATTCGTTAGTCTAATACTTTACAATTTCCGACAGTATTCAGTAATGATTTCAGCCGATGGCGAGTCACCAATCCCGTCATCACTGCGTAAAGAAGCTGTGAAGCAGAAACGTTCGCGGGCACTTGTAATTTCGGGTACGTGAGATAATGAACGGTAGCCACGCTTATTTTACCTTATTTGTTTTTTTTTATCTTCCCATTTTTTCGAATTACAGATTCCGATGAAGAGTTTATCCCTAAAAAGGGACGAATAAAATCTGTTACACCGTCACCAGTGAAATCCCCTCCACAGAAGGCGAAGAGATCGCGAATTGTTGTGAGCGATAGTGACGAAGAAAAGGAAGTGACTCCTAAGAAACAGAAAACGAAGGCAAAACCTCAGGAAACAACCCCGAAGAAACAAGAAACGAAGGCAAAACAGACGCGAGGGCATGAATCTGGCGACGAAGAGGTGAGTCTCTTAAGATGTCCAAGGCAAAATGAGCTCAATTCTTGTGCCCCCTGTTAGGCTTTATCAAGGTCAAGGGAACGGTGAGAAACTCCCCGGGTGGCGTAGTGAGTGTCACGTGAAGGGTGTGAGATACACTCCGAAATTGTCGCATTTGATTAATTTTGTGAAAATGCCGGTAATTTCATTTCTTTTCCTCTTTTGTTCGGCACTCAGAAGAAAGCTTCGTTATCCTATGTCTGCGCGTTTTTCTAAATCTACGAAATAACTCATGTTTGTATGCTTGCCTAAAAGAAAGCGGTGATCTTTTTAATCTATCAGTGACCATAATGAATGTTAGCGCACAATTGGAGGATTGTCACAAGTCACGTTTTCAAGTATTGGAATGAATCTCCGGCGCTTTTTTGGTTGCTGTCTTCATATTTCGGTTTTTCTTACAGAAAGATTGTGTTTTGCTTTGTGTCACTGTAAGTTCCTTGTTTCGGGTCACCAGCGAAACGGATAGCGAAGATGAGTTCAAGGAAAAGAAGAAACCGAAGAAGGGTGCATCTGCAGTCCAAAAGAAGCCGGGTCGTGATAAGGACCTGAAGAAAGCCACACCTTCAAAAGGTAATCCATCGAATTTTCCTGTTTGTTTATTTGCTTTTCTCCTCACCGACTATACAGAAGCAATCCGTCTGGGCTCTTTTAAAATAGTTTATAACTAAGGAGGGTGTAAGTCAGTTGCACCCCTGGACTTTAGATAAGAAATCTGACGAGAAGTTGGAAAGGGTCAGTGCCAAAGAAGTTTTCGGTAGCTCTGGAGCTGATGAGAAGACTGCGTTGAAGAAAAAAGTAAGGTTTTCCAAAGTAACTTGCTATTCTTTGTAATACGCATCTTTACCTTTCTCAGGGTGCCCCGTCAAAAACCACCAAAATTAGCCCGTCTCAGAAAGAAAATGAAGTTGAGAGGAAACATGAGAAGCCAAAGAAGAAGGTGTAAAGATAGGACTTAATTTGGAAGTGCTTCTTTTGTCTATTTTTGCGTATCTTCAGATAGAAGAGATCCAGCTGGATGACGACGAGTCCCCAGTACCTCACAAAGCTGGTAAGCATGCGACTCCCCAAAAAGATGTTTCGAAAAAAGCATCGGAGTTGGATAAAAAGTCTTCTGAACAAACTCCACAGAAATCTCAGAAAGGTGGGAAGTCTCAAAATTTCCCATTATTTGTTTTTAATCCAGTTCTTTGGTATATTTTCAGCTAATGTGCCTCTAAAAGATCACGATAAGAAAAGCAGTGCCAAANAAAGGATCAGCGCCTGTTCAGCCCAAGCCAGTGAAGGTAGACTAGTGTAGGATTCACAATGGTTTTGTAGTATCTTCATTGCAGTCATCATCTATATTGATTTCAGGGAGAAATTTTTGTTCCTTGGGTGGACAAGTATAAGCCGCGCAACCTTTCGCAGCTTGTGGGACAACATGGCGACAAAAGCCCAATGAATAAGCTCTTGGGTTGGCTCAAAGATTGGGCTCGCAACAATCTCGGGGAGGGTGGCAAAATTAAAAAACGTGAGTTTCCTTGTCGTTTATATTCTCTTTCAATTCAATAAATAAAAACGTTGTAGCAAAGCCTCCACCATTCCTGGCGCAAACCGACGGAGCTCCGTTCAAAGCAGTGCTGCTTTCCGGTTCACCTGGTGAGTCTAATTCTCTATCTTGAACTTAGTCGAAGGTGGCAGGATTCTTCGAGCCAGAAGAATTTCAAACTCATTTGTTTGTTATTTTTTATCCACTTATGGAATTCTACCGAACCAAGCACTGGTTTCAATATCATCATCTCTGAAATATTCTAGGTGTTGGGAAAACAACGTGTGCTGTGATGGCATGCGAAACCCTTGGCCTAAAAATGGTGGAGATGAACGCTTCGGATGTGCGGAGCAAGAAGAATTTAGAGCAGCAGGTATAAAGGTTCTTCTGTGGAGGTTTTCGACTTTCGGCTTCTTTCTGACCGGCGCTTTCTTTAAAACCAGCAGCTTTTTCCAGATCACTCAGCTTACTGAATCGCATCAAATTGAAGAGTACTTTGCTAATGGGGAATCCGGAAATGGTGAGTTTCAGTTCTTCTGAATGTTTGCAGACAATTTTGTTTGCAAATTTGGTTCTGCGTTCGAGAATGATTTGTTCAGTCCCCTATGCAGGATCAGAGTTTCAGGTACCCAGATTGTATATTTCAGATGATGAAGTTAAGCACGTCCTAATAATGGACGAAGTTGATGGTATGAGTGGAACTGAGGATCGTGCAGGGGCAAGTTTTTTCAAGACTTCGGAATGGCTATCAGTTTGCTACCCAAGTTTGTGGGGGATTATGATCCCTTTCTGTTTCAGATTGCAGAATTAATACAAATTATCAAGGAAACAAAAATCCCCATTATTTGTATATGTAACGATAGACAACATCCGAAGATAAGGAGTCTCGCGAATTACTGCTTCGATGTGCGATTTCAGAAACCACGTGTGGAACAGATCAGAGTAATATCTTATTGATACTTGTTTTTTGTTTTTTGTTGAGTAAATGCCCGTATTCAAAACGAAGCCGGTAATCGCACTGAACAAACTCAATGAGGATTTGATCAATAGATACAGTTGTATTACTTTTCAATTCGCACGCAATTCTGCAATTTTTCTTATAGGCGAGGATGATGTCAATTGCGTGCCAGGAGAAATTGAAAATCTCGAAGGAAGAGTTGGATCAGATGATTGAATTGTCAGGTAAGTATGTCCGTTCATCTTCCTCGATTCTGCAATTCATATTGACTCGGCGGAATTATCCGCTATAAGTCTGAACCGAGTAATGGTCATACAGTCATGACCTGCCGTATATCCTCTTGATACACAGGCCTCTATCAATTTCTCAGCCATCGTTTGTGACGAAACTTTTATGCTGATCTCTCTTAGTCGGCGCATTACTGGGAAAACGGTGAGTGCTTTCAGACTTCAACGACTCATCCGACCGACCGTCCGTCCGTCCGACGCGTGCGTGGTGCGACGCGGCGCTTGACCGTTGTTGACAACACTAGGTAACGTGCCAGCGCTGTCAACACTACTCTAGCGACCGCCGTCGCAGCACGTACGCGTCGGATGTTCGTCGAAGTCTGAAAGCGGCCAGTGACCGCAAGACCGCCTCGCAGTTCCATATGTGCAGTCTTTTGGATAGATTCACCTAATAATTTTTTTCGGGCGCGATTTCCGAGAGTAGGACAAGTGTTCTAACCTTTCATTTTAGGGCACGATGTCAGACAGACAATCTACAACATGCAGTTACACTCATCTTCTGGTGGACAAACTAAGGTGCAGAAGAAGGACGTTGCAGTTGTAAGCTCTTGAGTATGATGTAAAGAGTGTCATGCTGTGGTTCTTCAGGACATTTGTTTTAGGGATACTAGGGGAGCACGTTTACTTACTTTGGTTATACTGATGGTTTAGGGACCATTTGAAGCAGCACGGAAGCTTTTGGACTCTCGTTCCACACTTCAAGAAAAGCAGGACATGTTCTTCGTTGACTATGGCATCATGCCATTGTTTGTCCAGGAAAACTATCCGAATATGCGGAACGATAAGCATACGTAAGTTTTTGAAGTCTTGAGTTGTGACAGTCGTCAGTGAGGACTAAATCATCAGCATGTCAGTTGGTGGATATATTTGAGCGCTCCCTATTTTTTTCCATTAAACAGAAATGTTTCACAAAGGGGACATGACCCAAAAATAGTGTGGACTCAGCTGGACCGAACAGCTGCAGGAGGAACTTTTATCAAAGTATTTATTGTAATAGCGGGATTCAATGATAAGACCTTCTACCTGTCTTCATTTCTCTTTGGGGAGAGCAGGAGACCAGAACCATTTGTTGGAAAGTGATCATTAATAGGAGACGGGAAAGCAGTCGGTCTGGTCGAAAATGCCGCCAAAAATACTGGTATCACTGAAAGCTAAAGCTAAGGTTTATTTTTAGACCTAAGCAAGCGATGGCTGGGTTGCGAAAAGCTGCTGATCTCATTTCCCATGGTGATACAATTGAACGGTGTATTCGATCTACTGGTACCTGGAAGCTGTTAAATGAACAGGTACCTACTGGAAGTACCTCATTCGCTCGTACATAAGAGCATATTCGATATTTAAACAAGCTTCATTTGATTGCTGATGTTATGCTAAAGTTTTTAGGCAATGCTGGGGTGCGCTCTGCCGTCCATAGCTACAGATGGACATCTTCGGGCTATGATTCAGTTCCCAGCATGGTTGGGCAAGAACTCTACTGCAAACAAGCGGCAACGTCTTCTGAGGCAACTTGCTACACATACGCATCTAAAGTGAGTGAGAGCCACCAGGCTTAGTCGGGAATCCAGCTGTAATATGCTCCGTCCTAGGCCCATTCTTCAGCATTTATGATACGTTTTTCTTCTTTGAAGTTTGTGCTCATACAGTCTAGAGCCAAGGCGTGGCTAATTTTCTAATCGTTCCGGTTATTTTAATGTTTCAGGATCTCTGCAGATAATCATTCGTTGGTTGCGGACTACGTACCGGTCTTGCGCGACTGTCTTACAAAGCCTCTTCTGGAGAGAGAAACGGATGGAGTCTTGTGAGCTGTCACTCTTTTTTCTAAGAGTCTTCGCTATTATTTGAAGCATGCTTTTCTTTGAAATGATACCGTGCAAAGAGTACAGCGAGTTAATTTTAGCGAGGTTGTCTGCATCATGAACGATTACGACTTAATACGAGAAGACGCCGAAGCGGTGTCGGAATTGGCAGTATGGCCAGGGAAGATAGATCCGGCCAGCAAAATCCTCCCTAAGGTAAATTATGATTAGGCTATCCGAGGCCAACATACACGACATATATCCAATATCCAACTTGTGTAATCATTCTCTCCACTTCAGGTCAAGGCCGCTTTGACAAGGTCCTTGAATAAAGAGTATCGAACCTTACCTTATGCAACGGATGATATAGGGAAGTCACGTAGGAAGGCTCAACAAGTTGATTATGGTGAATTTTCTTTTTTTACTTTATAGATCGCGGCATTTTGCCGATTCGACCTACCAAAGAGTACTGTCACGGGTATCTTTTTCCTGAGGCATTTTTGTATCACGTCTGGGACTTACTGATTCTTATGTTGTTTTTACAAAACAAATGTAAGTTTTGCGCAGATATATATCTCATTACAGAAGTGGAATTGGATGAAGAAGGAAATCTCATCGAGAAAATAGAAGGTGAAGAAAGCGGGTTCGAGGATGATAGTGAAGATGAGGATTATAAGCCAGG
>UZAF01018890.1:4965-28707 GCA_900617895.1 Haemonchus placei
TCAATAGAATGGATCATGCCATACCGGTAACTACCATTTATACACCATACTCACTGGATGCTCGCACAGATGTCGAAAAAACAATGAACGTTCAGTGATTGGGTTTACGACACCACAAGATGCTCAGTTCCTCTTTTCACATCTCTTTTCTACATAGGAAAACCCCTATCAACGAACGCTGGGACTTTGCTTTGAACAAGGAGGACGGATAGCCATCATGGGCGTAGGATCCAGAATCGAATAAGGGATCAACTTCTGTCAAATACATCTGAGAGTGCGCTATAAGAAACGAAAGAAGGTAATTAGGGGGATGTCTAGGTTAGATTTCCAGGAAAAGTGACCACCAGAACTTGTTCACGGCTTCGTTATGTGTATTATAATAGTTACATTACGCTGTTTTTTAAGGCAGCTCAGTTCAAATGCAGGAACGGAAAACAATAACGTAATAAACGCTCAAATTAGCAAATTTGAATGTAAAGCACTTACGCAGTTCCTAAGTATGTCCGAGTATACATGTAGTTTTTAAGGCTTCTCGGTTGACTGGCGATATCGTAGTTCGTTTCACTAGCTAAGTAGGCATAGCCAGAATACCTGAAATCGTGCTATAAAATTTTCAACTTGTTTCCTTACGATTAATGAAGGCACTGAAGAAAATAAGTCAACGGGGAAGGTTCAGTACCAATTGGCGACCACCTAGTCCACGAATCAAATCCCGAAAGACTTTCGTCTAGGACAATCTATATCGTGGTTTCATGGGTACCAGACCCTCTAAGAGAACAAAGACACCAAATCGTTGGTTCGATGGTCCAGGAGGGTCAAGTTGTAGGCCGAATAAGCAGTTAAAGACCCGGTTTGAGATCAATTTTGAAATACCCTTTTGATGTCAAAATGTGTTGTTGATGTAGAATAGTACATCGTTGCAAGTGAATCAGCAAAAATTTTAAAATTTCATTTCAATTTCAAAATTTTAAGCTTTTCAAATATAGGGGAAAATAGGAACAAAGATTTAGGGCTTAAGTTTTCTTATCGAAACCCACAAGAACTATGGCGACGCCCTACTCTACACTTTGTGAGTTGCAGGAGATGCTCCTATATTAAAAAATGAACTCTTACCCTCGTCTGGTAGTGATTGGACGGCTTTCAGGAGCCAATTGCGGTGGTGTGTACAGCGACGTTGTACCATATTGTCGAAAGAATGAATTGTACGAATACGGTCGCCGATGGTCCTGTTCCCGTCCATAGACATATCTGGAGGTAGTGATATTAGATTTAATCGATAATCGATTAACAATCGATAATCGATCAATTTATCGAGAAGTTATAAGTTCATGCCGCTGAAGAGAACTCGAATGGCAACAAACTAAGCCCATAAGTAACTACAAACTTTACTACTTGATGGTTTCCATGACAAGCTATTGTGTAATATCATGTATGGGTAATTCGAAGAATTGTTCCCAATCCCCTTTTCCCAATTAGGTAGCAGCTACCAACTTGCACAAGTTCCCATACAACTCACTTGTATATCGGGTAGCTCCATGTACGTAGACCGAACACATCGTATTTACGGAATGGTTGATCTTCAGATCGGTAATGGATGTTGGTATGGTAAGGAGCAGTTACCATCGCTATTGGCGTACGGTCACGATACGTCAATGGTTGATGGGTGTCATAGACTGGCTGAAAATCAGTTTTATCTATTTTTAATTTTAAAAAGAATGATGGAACAAAAGTAACAGAAGTGGGGGTTTGTTGCAATATGTAACCTACCACAAGAGCTTCACAACAGGTGTTGTTGTTGTGAATGTAATTGAGTGGTTTTGCCGCTCAAAGCATGCACTGATCAATCGATAAATCGATTCATTTCTAGGCTATTCTAGCAAAAAATCACACCAGCAGCTTTCTATTCATTTTCGTTCCAATGATAGCGCATGAGGTATTTTAACTGATCGAACACTTGCCAGATAGGAATCGAAACCCACAGATCCACTTTTTTGCACATTTTTAAAGTTTTAATCATTTTTCAAAGTTTTAAAATTTAGGATTTTAAGCTACCCACTGAAGAAATCGGGTTTCTTGCGGTACTAAGTCTTACCTGTAACTTCCTTAGTATGTCGGGGGCCAGTTTGAGGAGTCAGTGCAACGAATGCTCAACTGTTGCGGGAAAAATCTGACATGGGTAAAAGAAAGCAGTAGGATAGGAGATATCGATTAAGATTCAGGGAAAGAGCGGTTGTGGTAAGTACTGAGCTGGAGAATGTATAGAGCTGATTAAAATTGGATCATCTCTCGGGAGTTCTAGGCTGTAAGAGAAAGAATGGGTATTGATTTGCAGCAAAATTTCTTCGGAATGATCATCTGGTTGCTGGTTCTGTATAGAACAAGCGGATGTGCAAAAAACCCGATTTGCTTTTTCCCCTGGGCGTACACAGTTTTAGAAATTTGATCGGCTTTTCAGACTTTGCTGCTGAGAGTTAGTTGCATACGGCATGCACGGAAACAATCGCATCGTAGAAGTGCTTCCTCTTACCTACCGCCTTACCTGCCTTTTGATAGATCACCGATAAACTTCCTAAAGGGGAATAGGGAAGGGTGGAAGTCTGAGGATACCCCGGGTAGGAGGGGAATGTGAGCAAGCTTGCGGCTTCTTATAACCCACTACGCAGAATCAGTGGGAATAAAGCCTTTGACAGGGGTAAGGCAGAGAAGCAGGGACAATAAATTGTATGTGGGCAGGTGGAAAAGCCGTACTGCTGTCAAGATGAATGACACTATCGACAGAACCAGACAATGACGAGGGCGATATCGGTAAATCTAACAGCTCGCTTTTGTCCTTTTCTTTTGTCCTGCGGGGGAGTTCGATTTGATTTATCGGGGCGGAACCTTTCACATGGGCACAGCTCGAAACGTAAAGATCCGACGATCCGACAGTGACAGTGTTGAAAAGTAGACCGACGCGGTTTTGGGGTGGCTGTTGGGCGAGGGGGCAGTGATTCCAAAGGTGAAAGCTATGTGAATAAGGAATGGATCGCGTATTCTACAGCTTTAACAATTGAAACGTGAGAGGTTTCAAACGAAGGGGCTGCTGTAAAGTCGAGATTGTGACGACAGACAGAAATGCTTCCTCCATCTTCCGTGTTTCTCGGGATTCTTTCGCCCTCTATCGTTCGTCATTGTCGATCGTTTGCCATTGTCTTCAATCATTAAATGTAAGAATTTTGGGAAAAAAGAGAATAATTTGATTCATGATTCCAGTGCTTGTTTTCTTCTTGATTCCTACACGAGATGTGCGTAGTGCGATAGGAAAAGGTACGAGGTGGAACTGCCTGAACTATCTCATTGCCTTTCTCTGATTTTCCGCTGTAATCCACTGCACCTGTATTGCTGGTCTTTCTGAATACCAGGTCATTTCTATTGACAGCTGGAAGCATGTAGAATCAGTTTTAAGAGAGTAACCTGAAGTTGGTCTCGTTGATGGCAACACTGACTAAATGAGCATGTAATCACGTAAGGTGGGGACGGAGGTGATGTAGAGACAAGTAGCTTACATCACCACAAGAGTGTGATAGGAGTCGAATCCCTGTTTGAATCGAATTTCGAATCCCTCCTGGTAATGGTCAATTGTAGCAAATTCGTGTGATAGGGTGGATAGGGTGAACGTCTAACACTGACTTGAACATAGGCAGGCCATCGCTGGTCACGGTATAGGCAACAGACGCATTCTAAATGCTACTACGATTCTGAATGGGAGTCGAATTCGATGGCCAATCCTAAGAAGACGATAGATCGAAGATAAAACAACTTTTGCTTCATAGCTAGGGCCTTCGCTTCATAGCTGGAGTGGAACAGAACCTTCTTAGAACTTCTGAGTGATGACAGTCAGCAAGAGTTAACCTCTGTCTGCGTATATTATAATGCTCCCATTTACTAATTTCTGATTTTTCCTCAAACTGTTTACTCAATCTGGGCTCTGAAAAATGTTTCTGTTCCTGACCTGGTGAAGGACCACAAATGGTCCGTCCGACAGCTAATCAGCTACATTTCATTATTTTGGATGGAAACAGCAGTAGCAAGCGATGAAAAGGTAGAGTGTTGTGGAATTGCTGACCCCGGCCAATCCAACTGCTCTTCCCCCAGGTAGTAACCTGGCCGCTGTGTCTTCCAGTTCTATAGGGTTCTCATGTTGAAATCGTGGGTTGATGCATTCCATCGTGATAGGCGCACCTCTTCAAACTCCATCGAAAAATCTCCGAGTAGCTTTGGATCGCAGCATCACCAACTGGATTGTTTTGATAGGATCAGGAATGCGAGATGCGTAGGCGAGGTGACGATGGGTGTAATGTGAGGTAACACAACAGCTGCGGAAAGATTTTTAAAGCCAGTTCCACCANACCAGCTACATTTCATTATTTTGGATGAAAACAGCAGTAGCAAGCGATGAAAAGGTAGAGTGCTGTGGAATCGCTGACCCCGGCCAATCCAACTGCTCATTCCCTGTTGGTAGTAAGCTAGCCGCAGTGTCTTCCGGTCCTATAGGGTTCTCATGTTGAAATCGTGGGTTGATGCATTCCATCGTGATAGGCGCACCACTTCAAACTCCATCGAAAAATCTCCGAGTTGCTTTGGATCGCAGCATCACCACCGGATTGTTTTGATAGGATCAGGAATGCGAGATGCGTAGGCGAGGTGACGATGGGTGTAATGTGAGGTAACACAACAGCTGCGGAAAGATTTTTAAAGCCAGTTCCACCAGCTTCATTGGTTCAGAATTTGGTTTTCATGCACGGATCGTAAGAATGGGACATTTAAGAAAGCTTAAAATACAATTTCTAAGGAGAACAGTGATCGTCAAACCGATTCCCGTCACTTTCTAGATTGAGTAATGACAGACTCCGTGTCTGACTACTTCATCATACTCAGCTTCTCTCGACAATAAGTAAAATGGCCATCTGTGGCAACAGAAGGTCTCAACGTCAGTAGGGGGAGGGGAGAGGGGGGAGGGGAAGGAGAGGAGGATGGTGGATGTTGAGATTCTGAAATGGGAATGGAGTTGCAACACACACCACTTTAGGAATCTTTTGACCCAAAAAGACCAGGGATCTTCAAGGACACTATACATGAACCGTTACAAACATCTGGTGGCCTTCCTCCCTAATGTACATTGATTTTCAAGTCTTCTGTAGTAACAGTAAAAATGACTATGATCCTTATTTGTAGTTCAATATCCAGTTATATCGGCTGGCTCACCTCCACGGCTGCAATCTCTCTGACTGGTGTATAGCTTCGCCTAACATGACTTCGATATCGTTCTTGGTTGAAAACTGGGGTTCGCTCTCTGTTCCATTGTGCAAGGTAACTTTCTCTGCAAAACATGGCTGAAGTTATAATGGCTATAGATTGCCTATATACTGCGATGCCTGGCTATAAATATATTGAAATAAGGAAAACTCCAATTCATTCGGGTCAATGGGGTCTCTGGTGACTGAAATAGCTGCTTGAACTGTTTAGTGTCTTCCATTGGTACGGTATTACACGGTAGCTGTTAGTCCTTCTGAACATATTCTACATCGGACTTGTTCTTCCCTTTTGTTTCCACTCACAGTGAGATCAAGTTAAAAACTTCACTAGTTTACCGACAGACGCGTTTACTTCTACACGCTGTTGAGCTCTTATCAGGCCTATTTCCGATGAGAGAAAGCAAACAAATGGTTCTTGCATATTCCTCGGATACAATGTACTGATGACTGTATCAATTACGGGCGAACAAGAGTAAATAGATGAAATTGATGTGCTAAAAATACCTTGACAAAAAGCCAAGATCAACTGAGCGACTGCGATAGATACGAAGTGAATCACGGTACGACATAGGGCTTTTTGCGAGTTCTTCCTCTGATAACCTGAAAAAGTCTATTAATTGATCGATTGATTGTTTGATTAATAGATTATCTGAAGGTGTGGTCTTGCTCCATGAGATTTAAAAATGACCTCAGCAACTTCGATGATGTTTGGGACGACGAATGCAAAGAGTCTCTTAGGTTAGAAAGTGGAAGCTTCTCTTCTGGGTCTTACTTGTGTCTGGAATTCTACTCACGCCCTTCTGAGCCCTCATCCTTGCTTACTTGGAAGGTGTTTGGTTACTGGGCAGTTCACAAGGAAGTGGGTGCCCCATGAGCTCAGCTTTTGATGTTTTTTGTGCCGAATCTTAGCATCCCACGGTGCTCTCGATCTGTTGTAGTTGTTGATAAGAAATCGATCTCATTCGGTTGACAGATGAATTGTAAATATTCACAGAAATTTGGTCCGTTCTCAAGATGTCAGGAATTTTGTCCGTTTACACGATTTCTTCTTGAACGATCGTTACCATATAACAAGCAGGCACCATTAATCTGCCTTTTACACCGAATGAATCGCACCAAAAAAGAAGAACTGGGGATTACTCATAGTATACGAGAAGTTGAGTTATACACCATGTACTGCTAGGTTATGCTCTTTCACTGCTCCGGTTCCTCAGCAGCTGTTTCGTATCTGTTTTTCTTGACAGCGTGCTCACCACAAGTGCTCACTTCCATGACCGATGTCAACACCTTGTCGAATAACGTCACTGAGCTAGGTGGGTGTCTCGTATAGCAGTAGATAGGTGTAATCATAGCAATACGTATGTGTAATGATAGTTGTTGATCACAATGAGTTTACATCGTAGGATTCGAAAGTTTCCTAGTTCTGTAATTTTTCCCACAGGTTCCTTGCAGAAAAAACAGCAGAAATAGTTGGTCATTCACACCCCAAGGTACGATGTTAACAATTTGTGAAGTGGCTGTGGGTTTACAAACCCTGGTAGGGCCAGATATCTTCAGGGTAGACTGATTCTGTAGTAGTGTGTGGTGGCAATTAGATTGCGGAAAAGAACTGATCCTGGTTGAGCCTTTCATATCTACATGGATAGATTAATACTGTAATATCGCTACAACATGGAACGATATCGATTTGTTGATTGAAATCTTGACGATTTTTTTTTGACAAATTTTACTTCAATTCCTTGTATTTTCTTCATTCATGAGACCGAAAAAAGATCTGCTGGCTGTGACGAATAACGTTAAGTGGGGAAATGTTAAGGCAATAGGGAACATTCAAATCATTGTCCCATTAAATGGAAATCAATGATCTCTTACGTCCCCAGTTGAGTTCATTAGGATAAAAGGATAAACTTTTTAGCATCAATCAATCCTGTCTGAGGTGTGGGCCTCGCGTTCGATTTCCATTCAGAATCGTAGTGGCGTAATGAGTGCGTATGTGGCCTATACAATGAGTTGCGGACGCCAGCCGACCTACAAGTCAGCGCTTCTATCCTCCCCGAAGAGTCCGCTACCAGTTAAGTGACTCTAGAGGGAAAGAAGTTTTGTTTGACCTAGGCGGATATTGATCCGGGTTCGAACCTGTGGTCATGCATATGAGATTCGTGCCACTCGCCGCTACACTACCTTCGCCCTCGGTACGAGATTGCTACAGCGGAAAGGGCAAGAGCCCTCAAAGATGGAACGATGTGGTCAATCGGGCGCCGCGAGGAACCCTATATGTACCTTTCCTAATGCAAAGTTGAAAAGCTATTCAGCTAGTCGACATGTGAATACGTTGCTGAAGCACTTAAGCCAATAATAACTGTACATTGAACACAGAAGTACACAGTCGTTTGCAAGCTGGCTATCCATAAGTGCACGCGACAAGAGCTCGCATCAACCGGTACTCAGAAAAACGATATGGGCAGAATTGTTTTAAGCTTGACGCAGTCAGTCGTCAATTTCAATTTCCAAAAAAACGACAAAACAAAAGTCTTCCGCAATAGATGAGAACGTAGAAAAATACAGAAAACTATCGATTGCTTTCATCTTTCAGTTGAAATTCCATTTAAATTTCTGATTCCGTAAACGTTTACCCTTGTCAAAGGTATCGTAAATTGATTTCGGTTCTCCCAGTGGGCAACCCACTATCGTGCTAAGCAAACAGAGGGAATCAAAGGGATACTCGAGTTCACTGCTATAAAACTTTCTAGCATGAATGTACGAAGCAAGACAACAAGATGAGTTATTCCTTTCATTTTTATCTTTTTCCAGTAGGAAATTCACTGTCATTGTAATTGGACATCGAAGTTGTGATCCTTACCTCTCACAATAGGGACTGCCTTGGATGTCGTCAAGCTTTCTGCCGACGAGTTGCTGCCAAGTCTTGTCCTTTGATGACTCTAAGAGCGCTTTCGCCGCTTCAAGCGCTGACTCCCTAGAATACAATAATCTTATCTTATCTAATAAATAGTTATCTGGTTATATCTACAAACAAAAAGTGAGAAATATCATAGCGATGGAATGCCGTAAGTCCTACATATGGACAGAGTAGCCTCAATCGAAATCTGTTTTTTCGATCCATGGGGATCTGAATAGCTCAATCGAACAATCACTTTTGTTCTGCGAGAATACTCTTCTTTTTGCAAGACATGGTTTCAGAGTTGAATATTTTCCAGACATTTAAAGGGTTGGAACCTTCACCATTCATTGGAATCGGGATGGTTTTGAATTTGCGATGTCTGGGAAAATGCACAATCAAAAACGTCCCGACTCCAATGAATGGTTAAGGTATGGCGTGTGCTAAGGAGGTCCTTTTGAGCTATGACTATTCCTTTTAGCAACTTCTCTTAAATTGATTAAGTTAAAAATTGAAAATAATAAGATGATGGCAAAACTTATTACCCTATCAGCTAATGCTTGTGATAAACATGACTCGAGAACACATAAGCATGTCCTGACAGTATTTTAAGAATTTAATCGAACTTCTGTATTGGGAAACGGTTGGCTATATGTTCACCGTTTTAGCCTTCGCCATGGTTGCCCAAAAAGGGTAAAAGCTCTAGCACTTACAAGACTGCTAGATAATTTCTGCTAGGTTTAGTTGAACGATAATATCGGGCAACAGACTAAGTATCCCCTTCTCATATTTTGTGTTAGAATTGATGTAGTGCAGAAGTACGTATTCGGAAAACGTGCTCCAAAAATGTGCCTCGTGAAAATGATAGCTGGACATCTTTCGTTTTCTGTATTCGACTGCTCTTATGCTAACCAATTTCTAGCTGGCTTGTTTTCTATTTTAAATGGTTTCACAAGAAGTGTTCTTCAGCTGGAAAAGGGGAGTCGATTATTAGCCCCAACATAGTGTTTGACACTCAAGTTTCTTTATACGTTCCCTTATTTAAAACACGGTCACCCCTGGGTGTGACGTACAGCAGCGTACAGCGGGTGCAGTGTTTGAGTCCTTATTATGCCCGCTCTATATAGACCGTTTTTGCCCATAGTGGTGTACCTGGGGGCCAGGGACACAGATTAATACTAGGAGATATCTCGGAAACCATTGTTATGGTGAACTATGCCTTGAAACGGGTCACCTCGAAGCAAGTGAGTGGATGTGCTGAAAGGTCTTTCAATGACTGCAATACTACATGAAGTCCTTTAAAAGCTGTAAATACGACGAAGTATGTAAATAAATAAACAAACTGTCAATATATTGCATGGTGCAATCAATTGATCGATTGTATAGACTTCGTTGAATAGCGAAAGGTTTGCCCTGTTCATGTGACGCCGGATATGGTCCCTGGCTTGCGATGGTTTTTTCCAAGCCCTTAAATCTGGCAAGGGGCTATAAGTATTCGCTAAAAGCTTGAAGAGCTCGACAAAAAACTTCCTCTGCCAGGTCACTGTTCATGACCAGTTAAGTCACGACTGCAATAATTCGCAAGAGAGAGTAGAAGCATTTAGCAAAACGAGAAATTTCTTGACTTTTATTTGGAGTTAACGTATACCCTGGGTGAAAGTATTTACGGTAACGTCTGATGTGCAGGAGTTGTATTATTGGGTTATATGTGATTAAAGAGCAATCTCTGAAATCTGCGGGACGTAGGCTACTTCAGCGGTACCGTGGAGCTGGGACCAACAACTTGATGCTTTGGAGACCTCTCGCTCATTGATATCGTAGTGGTTGAGATGAAAGGTACAAGAGCTTAGCGTTCACCAACTTCATTTCGGTGTTCCCGGATTTTGCTCAAAACCAACTCAACGAGGTCTCAATTCGCGGTATGCTGACGGATACGATGTACAGTTTTTTCCCACTTTTCCATCGACGAAGTATTGACCGTTCTTTCCCCCACCGCCTCTTCCTGCTCCCACCTCCGCAGCGCATCTCTACTCGGAATTTCATTCATGCCACATTACCTGCTGCTTTGCGGGCAAGACCAGAGACTGGAAGCTAAGGTGAAGGTTGATCCCCACACTGGAAAAGTATCCTGATCGCACCACCTTCCCTAACCTCCACAACGAAATCAACCGTGAAGGGAAGCAGCAGTTCTAGCCAGATGGCTTGCTCCTAATGATGTGAGAAAATAGTTAAATGCCTTTTTGATGGGACTTCATGACGGGCTCATGGAGTGTTCAGAGTCGGGCGACAGCCTCACCTTTTCAGACCTTTTTTCTACCGTTAAAGGCAAAAGCGCACAGCATGAAGCGCAGCGACTAAATTTCTTCGAACAGCACATACGACACCTTGTGAAGTGGTGTAAATGGACAAGTTTAAGGGTGTGAGATCAGAGACTAAATTATCGAGAATAATGAGTGTTTGTGGCCATAGTAGTGAGCGGGCGATCTTTCATGTACTCTAGCATCCGGGATTCGAACCCCTGACTGTGCGTGTGAGATAGTGCGCCACTTGCCACTACACCACCTCAGCCCACAAAGGAAAGAATAGATGAATAATATACGTAGCATAAGTAAGGTCGAGTGGCTCATCCCAGATTTCTCACCCAATGGAATTCAATGTGTAGTATGCATACGGATCAAAATGTGTCCACGATTTCAAATGAGGTTTATCGGAGGCACATCCCATAACGGGATCGTCCTGAGCTAAAAGAGTTTATCTTCCAAAAAATGTACTCTTCTACACTTTGCCCTTCAAAAAGGTTTGGTGAAATATAGTCTATATCTGGAGCAAAACTCAGACCCCAATACATGTCTTATTTCTGCAATGCTTCTCTTATCTTCGGGAGGTTGAGGTTTGATTCAAAATCCATCCAAAAACCCCTTCTGACTGCAAAATCTTTACCAAAACTTCGTTACGAGCCGGGAAGGTACAAGGAAAACAGCTATGGCAGTCGAATAATATTCAAACCGGTGTTTATCGTGACATTGTAACAATTGCCGTAATGGAGGAACATCTTATGACTAAGATAGACCTACTAATTCTCTTCGATTTCAGAAATTCGAGCTGTTCTCGATGGCGAAAAATGGGTTTAGCTTACGCAACGAGTTATAGGGAAAAGAGGTAGGCGTAAAAGCTTTTGAAGGTTGCATTCTATGTCCATTTTAGATAGGTAAAACTTCATAACCAGTAAAAATAACTAGATAAATACCTTTGGGGTTCGGAGATAAATCGATGAGCAATCGGCGACATGATGGCTCGTGCTGGCCGCACTGCCGTGCTAAGCTTAGGAGAAGGATCGGTCGGGATCGAATGAAATCTCAGAAGGGAGAGGTACGCGGCCGCCGCATTTGCATCACTGTGGCAGACTGTTTCGAGTGCCGCTGACGAAAGATCACATGCACAGAGGCTGGAGAGGAGAACTCGGAAAAAACTCAGTACCAGATGTGTATTGGGTAACAAACTCTCTAGTTGTCTACTTGGCAGTGAATATTCTGCATACATCACCTTGAAGACATTGGGCCAAGTTGAGGTAAAAGGTACCTAAGTATGTCCTTTTTGAGGTACCTTTCTGCGATTTTATTCGATCCCGACCGACCCTACTTTTATATTAGTTTGAGTGCTCCCACGTTGCCTTGGCTTCGTAGGTGATCAGAAAAGGATACCGGATCTTACGAGGCATTTGAAAAGAAAATGGAACTTCGGCTACCCAATGTCTAGGAGACTTTTCAATAAACGTTAGGTGAATATTCGTTGTTTGCTGCCTTCTAGTGTGCAAATGGGGAAGTTTTATAAAATACAATTCTAAACTTATATGAACTTACAGTTAGATGGGCTGGGCAGGGACTGTATCTCTGCATAAAGCTTTGCAGTGGAGTTTAGTCAATTGTTTATTCAATTATTTATTCATAAACTTATCTGATTGCTGAAAGTTGATTGATAAACATACCAGTTTATTTATTTACACAATTCCTTGTTTTTTTATGAAATGATTTGTTTGACTGATAAACGCGCTGTAGACATTTGTGTACTCGCTAAATTAACAGTCAAACATACAAAGTGTTAAAGCGAATGACCATACAAGCAAATAAACAATTCCCCATCTTACCCTTTGTTAGAGAAAAGCATATCCATGTACTAGATGATGGTTCAACCCGAAATGTCGCGATGTTCAGCCCTAATTTGTAATGCAGTGAGAAATTAGAAAATGAAATATCAGCACGATAGTTTGATTCGTGCTTCACTGCTTCACCTTCACTTTTCAGAAGCACTCTTTATGATGACAGCGTTTCTCAGAATAAAGGAACTTGAGCCCGCGGAAGCCCCGGCAGTAACCAAAACTGAATGAAAACGAGAAAAGAACGCCAGAGTGAGGTTCTAATTTTTGGACTGATTCTCCGGAAATAGGGCAGAAAGAGTGAGTACGTGAGTACCCCTGACTGATACCGTAGTCTGGAGCTTTTTTGATTGATAAACTTTTATCACATCCCAACTCGGTATAACCGATTACGGGAGTTTTCCTACGGCAGCCGAGGAATTTGAGTGTAGAGCACCACTTCGAGCAGTAAGGATCTCGTTCAAGATGTTCGTCCATGAATTTTTCCTCTCTCTTGCACAATCTTTGATTGAAGGGTGACAAGGGGGACGGAGGAAGGGTGGCAATGAAAGCGGTATGGTTTGAAGGTTTCACCTAGTCAATTATGGTAGTCGCTGGAAGAGGGAACTGTTGCTACTGCTTGGTTCATTCTGAAGATCAAATTCGAAGTATTGACTACTTCTGGAACTCTTAAATAAAAATCGAAAAATCCCAACTGAAAGCTTAGTTTACCCTGAAATTGCCTACTTTCTCTTGCTAATTCAATACAATTACCTTTGCTAGAACTTAGACGAGGAACTATACTGTAGTGGAGAAAGTCAAGAAGATTACTGGAGTGAAAAGTATGTGAGAGGTTCAAAGGTCTACTGCCGGTGTAAAACATTTTTCTGATCATTTTTCTGATATTTCTAAATCCCTCCACTGCATGCGTCAGTCTTTCGCTACACCAGCCTTGTGCTCGAAATAAATCACAATGTAGAGAATGTTTTCTTAGAATCTGACACAGCTGTGTGAGTCATACAAGCACATTTGCCTGACAAATGGGCTCCACCAATTTCTCACCATCATCAGTTCGAGGTAAAGAGAAAGGTCAGCTTGTATGTGCTTGGGCTCTACTTCAACAGACTCCAGGATGGTTCCTGATAAAAGGCTGGTAAAATTCTTCCTCAGAGAAGTGGGTCCCAATCTTCAAAGGGCATGATTTGTAAAGATTTTGTAGATGACGTAAGGATGTGTTTACCTTGTATCAGAGGCCCTGATACAAGATACACAACAAGTGCCACCTTTTACTTTACGCGATCAGATTAGACAAGATCCTTCCTTTCCTCTGTGGTAATAAGATAGACAAACCTGCAAGTCCATGGGCTCTTTTATGAATCCAAATAGAACAAAGAAACTCAGCAGATAAGCCAGCGAGCAAGCTCTAGTGACTGAGGAAAAGACGGTCTTCAATGAATATGGTCCCTCGATGTTTGAAGACCTTGACAGCTAATTTTTCTTTTTCCTCACTGACGTGCTCACGAGCTACTATCAAGTCGGACTATCCCATCAGGTATGCTCATACTAGTGCCTTCACGACCTGCCAGATTGTCGTATCAACTACTCATGTATATACTTTATCCCTCAGCTTATTTAGGTGATCGACACAGTTGTTTTTGAACTCTACATCACAAAAATGGAGAACTATCAGGTAGACAAAACTAAAGAACAGCTTTGGTACCCATTTCATGGATTTCTTCGTAAAAAGTGAGCTTGGTTGGGTTCATAGCCAACTGGGGTAGGGAACTTAGTCGAACCTTCTGAACGAACCTTTTAGGAAACTCGCCCAATACAGTTCCACAGCATCACACCTGTTCGCTACTATGAAGTTCTGCTGAACAGCTGCATGCGAGGTGAGCTTTTTTTACCGTCCATAAAATCGACCAAAAATTAGTCAAGTAGTGCAAGGCTTGACTAATCCATCAAGTTCACAGCCGTTGTTTAGAAGCTATCATGCGTCATTCGACTGTACACTATGTACTTTCCCTAGTCAAGGAATTCCACCCACTTCTATCCTTCTGTCAGATAGAGGCAGTGTTGCGCCGAGGCGTACGATCACACGCAAAGTCTAGAAGGTGAATCCCCATACCCATCCAGGGGAACCAAGTTTTCTATTTTTCCTTGTTTGTTAATTGGTAACAGACACTGAAAGCTCTGATTTGTGCGTAGGCAAACCAGTAGGCACATACGCAATCAACACGCATCTCATTTATTTGAATGGAAATCGAATGAAGGTTGAGGGAGAGGGGGTGGGGCTCCCATGTGTTCTGTGGATCAGCTTCTAAGAAGACTCAAGAGCAGTGCAGCTGTGTACTAGACCAGAAACAATGGTCGGTACTAACTCCAAAGGTTAAGCTCGAGCAACATCGGTACACTCCACTCCAGAGCATTCTCTGTCAGTTGACTGTCATAACTTCTCCAATACTTATACCTTATTCGATACTTGCTCACCTGCCAGGGAAAGAATTCCTGAAATCTTAACTGATACTCAGAGTGGTGAGCTGCAGCTGGTCTGAGGCCACTTTTTTCACATAAATGACGCACGAGCATAGCTAACCAACTGTTGTTCCATGACCAGAATGTTTTTTTACTACCACCATGCATGTACACACCCTGCGCTTGCCTTGATGTAAAGATATAATGGGCTTGGAGGAATGAGAAGGACGGAGGAGAACATTTTCAAAGGATATTTCTCAAAAATAGAGATTAATACTTCAGCGTAAACAACCTCTATTATCTGATTAGATTGGTGAGTATGCTTTCTCTTGGAGTTTGGTCTGTTTTCAGAGACTTGAGGCTCAGCCCTTTTCTATGACCAACTTCTATTTAACAGGAAAGGATCACCGCCAGTCTCTGGAAGGGAATTCCTTACAATAATGCTTCCTTCGATGACGAATAGACTACAAGGGTTGGTGCAGACGTTATGTGAACTGATACTTCATCTACAAGATAAGACTCTCAACCAGAGCCAGTATGGATGACTGAGGTAGGACCCGGTGGAAAAGCCGGGTCCTACCTCAGCCATCCATACTGGTGTGCCAGAATCCCACGATCGAGAATCTATCAAAGGAGTAAAGCGCTGAAACTCAACTATGCTTACTCCACTCGACAAGGCAAGTTGGCTTTCGGTTCTCACAAGCAAGAATTTTTCTTACCAGCAGACCTCGAAGGAAGGAAGTCAGTTCAGCAAGGTAGGCTCAACCTAAACATGCCTATGATGGGCCCAACGAATCAGTCGAGTTGCGCTCTAAGTCACTGGACCAGTAGAGCACACGTTTGAAGGCCACTGCGATTATGAGGGTAGGTGAAAAGCATGGCTTATTCCAAGTTGGGACGATGGTCTTCGGCCAATGCTCACTCCTGCCTATCAACGAGGAATCCGATGTACTCGAAGTATTCTAGTAAAGGTTGAAGTCTCTGTGCAAGGAAATTCTCAAGAAGTCCTGGTGTATTCCTGCGACCTTACGAGAAATCCAACTCGGAGTTGTTTGGAGACGATTATTTCGGAAAATGTCTTCTAACGTTAGACCATGAGGAAAGGTAGGTGAATTAATTTTCAAAGAAAATTGCTCCCGAAAAGACTTCCAAGTTGAACTCTCCATTAGAACCTGATTTTGTCACACCTCGATTTACTTCATATGACTCAATGGCGCCACTGCGGCACTAAACTTCTTGAATAATCGAATAATTTTAACGTCCCGAACAGAAAAGTATGAAAAACAAAGGAACAGCATTTCTATGATCACGAAGACAAATAAATGAGCGTTGCCATAAAGCTAATGTCGAATGGGACGTGCCAAGTGGGAAACGTATAATCAAGGTGGGAAGCAAACTTCATGATTGCCGATCAACATCCATCGGCGAAAGCGAGGGGGTGGAAAATGTGGAAAAATGCCTATCCTGAGAGTTTGTGCCAGAGCACGAAGCTCAGCATCACCCTATCAGCGAAGAATAGCTCAGTAGGCTGAGGACGCAGGCATATCGAGATAGCCCTGTTAAACTTCACCCACGCCCATGGCTGCGATGCTGTTGCTGTTTGTGCGTGTTTGTGGATAAGACGTCGTTTAGGAAGGCATGAATGTTATCACAGCGTGACTATCACCGTAGGCAAGTCTGCATAGTAATAATGTGGTGTAATTGCAAGAAGAGCAGGAGACTATGGTATACACAAGTACTCCTGCCTGAGGTCTTTCTGGGTAGGGGCTAGAGTCAAGGGTGAATGAATAATCAGTGGGTGAACAGAGCTTCACGAAGTGTCTCAAACATAGAAGCCAACTCAATCTTAACGTTTCACACTAAGACGCGTAGCAAGGACTGGAGTGAATGGGGTGATTAACTCGGCTGAAGTTTGGTCTAGTCAGTTGTCTTCAAAGGGCTATTAAATCGCTCGATTGGGGCTGGTTTGACCAACTGTCATCAAGCGAGTTAATGCCAAAGTTAATATTAAAATCATTTCATTTCAGTCACCTCGACATGACAGAATTGAACAAATGAGGAACTTTCGATCACTCCATCGGTAAACCCATGCTTCAGAAGATGGTCTGTCCATCCGTCATGTTCGCCCCGCGTTTTGCTCGCACGGAATGTCGAGGAAACTTTGGCATTCTGCTGTCTGGGGGGGAGTTGCAGTGACAAAGGCGCCCACCACTAGGCGCACGGTGCGACCGGATCGTACCGGATCGAATCCATACTTCTTTGAGTACCCCGTACATTCGTTTTGTTATATATGTTGGATTGCAGAGCCTTTAAATGTTACTGGGCCAATACTGAGTGATGGATACCGCTGGAAGTACTTTAGTCCATCCCTTTCAGTAGAACGGGGTCGAACCAAGAGGCAACGCCTCGTTCGAGAAAGCTCAGTTAGTCTGCACGAAGCTAAATAAAAGAGTCGTGAATAATCATAATAAATATGATATAATGTGTTCAATTGCTTCGAACCATGCCACCAACTTATCTCGTTTAGTACAAAATACTGTCTTGTCTCAGAACTCGTCCAAAGTTGGCCGGTAATAGTGGCATGGCTACGTGTCACAGCTAAGGGGATCTAAAACAGCTGTCCATCTCTCCGATGAGGGAGAAGTTGCTTCTCTGTTCCGAATATTGTGGAGAAACGCAAGGGGAGACCCCATTTTCCCAAAACAAAGTCGATCAAAGTCATAGAACATGCTTACACCCAATTTTCGTGATTGTACCACCGATGGGTAAAAAGGTTTGGAAAGATTTTTGATGTGCACTCCGAATTATTGGTTCGAAATGCACATCAAAATCCTTTCCAATCTTGTTACGCAATGTTCTCCTATGGAGTGATTCCCATCGGTTCTCTCTGAGAGAGCCCACTCACATGCCCCTTTCCTTTTCATCTTTGTTCCCATTCAGAATAGGTCATGTTTTGGGTGGAGACCCTACTTTTTGATTTTTTTTTTGTCTTCAGACTTTCTGAATACGTTGGATATAGCACCTGCTCTTACTCAATCTTACTGGGAACCTCTCAGTCTCATGCGAAAGAATGTGAGCCCGCTGATCACCAGCCGGCCACCCATGTCATAGTGTAAAGCTCAAGCGCATCCATGATTCAACGCTCTTCGAAAAAGTAAGCGCCTGCTGTCTCAAAATCAAACGCTCTCTTTCGAGTAGACCATTGAGCATTATGTTATTTTTAGCAATGAAAATTTATTATTCTCAACAATATATACAAACATCTATGAATTCGATATGAAGGACCTGAAGGCTGACCAGTTTTACGGTTCAAATGGGACAGGATGGGAGTCCCAAGTGGGTTAGGGTGAGAGAGAGAGTCGATTCAAGTCTATGAAATGGCCGAACAGCACAAATAAAATTCAATGCGTACAATCGTATCATGAAAAATAGTATCAAAATAAGAAAAGGAAGGGTACACTGAAAGGCTAAGCAAACACTTATCAGCACAGCAGCATTTGAAGGCACAGTTCATGATAAAAATGGTTCCAAGATATTCCTCCAGGATGAATCTACTGCCCACAAATATGTCATACGGAGCGCTGATAGATGGAAAAGTTGCACAGATAGGGTGTAATGAGGGCTCGAAGATTGTGTGCACTGGGTGCCACACCCAGAAGCGGACGAGTTGCACCAGTGCTGAAGACGGCGCAATATCATAAGTTGCTTTCAAGCTGGGAATTCAAATAACTAGTCGTGATCCTTGGCGAAGGCAACTTTGTGTATTCTTGCCTAAATTTAGCCACCTCTCCACGTAATAACAACAACTGAAACTCCGTCGCCCACCTTCAACTACTCTGCACCCAACATCCCTAATTTACCCTCAGCTAGATATCTCAAAATTAACACGAACTGTGCCTTCAGTTTGTAAAATGAGACGTGAAATGAGAACGGTTTTCTAGTGTCATAGGTAGCCGGTCAAAATAAACGAATAACCTAGGTTAAAGTTCGATGAGGAACGTCAGGAGTTCGGTCAGGTCACTAGGGGGTGAAGGGAGCCTCTATTTTGTGTATCCTAGACTCCATGGGCAAGGCTAAGTCCTGCTTCCGCCCCCGAACACAAATTCTTTCCACTGTTCCGAGAAGCTGGTCCATACATACTAGTAAATCAGTCAATCAGTGGAGAAAGTCTGTTGCACTAAGCTCTTCCCCCATCTGTCTTATGAACCAGCAGTCAAAGTTTAACAGAGATAGGTGGGGTTTTTCGGATCTTTCTGACATTGTTGAAGGAGTAGGAAACACTTGTGTTTGCTAACAAAGTTAGCTTATTGATCATTATCGATCGGTTTCTTGTCTTCCTCTTCGACGTCTGAATACTCCTGATTCTGCTGAGGTACGTCTAGAGGAACTAGCCGTTTATAACAGGCAGCAATAGCGGAGAGTAGCAATGCCCAAACTCCTAGTTGGAATATCCAGACGACCTGAGGACCGAAGTAGCCGAACATATCACTAAAGCAATCAGTAACTGGTAATCGATATGATCAATAGGTACTATATTGAGAAAAACTCACGTAACGGCCACAGGTCCCAGTACTCGACTACAGCTGGCCAGAAGTGTATTGATACCATGCATAGTGCCTTGTCGCCGTGGTCCCAGCACCTGAAAATTCTTGGATGACAATAAACTTCACGGAAGAAAAGGAATTGCTAGGATTCGGGAGGTTCGACATCAGGAAGTTTTCGAAGAAGACTGGTATGGTTTGGAAACTTTGGTTAGAGACCAACAACGCTCACAGTTTGTGCATGGGAGCCAATTTTTGACACCGGATAGGACACACGCATGGTCACGGGTTCAAATCTCGGATCGGTTTCCGCCTAGATCAACCGAGCCTTTCATCCTTCTGAGAGTCGTTTAAATGATTTCAGACTCGTCTGGGAGGATTTATCATTGACTTCTAAACTGGACTGCCAGCACAAGCACAAGTAGGTGCAGCCAAATATGCATTCAATAAGCCACTAAATGGAAGTCAAAAGCGGGGCGCATACCTCAGACGGGATTGAAAAACACTGAAAGACCTTATCCTTCTGTTTTTCGATCGATCTATAAAGACTTACCACATCGGATAATTTCTTTTCATATTTGGTCGGACTATTCAGAATTTCTACGATTGCCAACAGTGGAATAGTGCATAGCTCATTCTTGTTAGATATTCACCGAAATTTTTGCTACGGAGATTTTCGGATCATCAGGTGTAATTCTGCTGTCAGCCTGGTTCCAATTTAATTGCTCTTTGCCGCAATGACACCTGCCATTTGATTGGCCGCGCTTACTCATGGAAAAGTCATCGAGAAGTCCTGAGCGAGCCAAAAAGTGACTGCTGTAAATCTTAGTATCATCATTTATGTTCAAACTCAAACAGTAAAGTTTCGCAACTGAGCCGTATAGGCATGTAAACCACAGATAGTTTATTGCAGACGAAGGCAATGGGAAAGATAATGGAGCCAAAGTGACCCATTTTTGTCGTTTTGTCTGCGCTCTCTTATTCAAGCGAACACTTCTCTTCAGAAGCAGGAGGTGGCTAGTCTAGTTCAAGTATATTTCATACTTGATTACGATTCAGCTCACTGATGTCGAAGCGTTGAGTATTTTGTCGTTGATCAGTCGTATTCTAGAGTGCGCCCGCGCAATTGACTCTCATACAGGATTATTGTGGCGTTTGAATGCGCATGCGACCTATGCAACGGCTTGGAGCGCCAGTAACTGTGAAAGATAAAAAGACAGACAGACGATTCTGAAACCAATTGAACAACAAGGGACTCTCATGTCAAAAATTGATTTAAAAATGTAGAAAAAGCCTTTCTATTTTATTTTCTTTGTGCATGCAGGGAACGCCTTTTCATTCGGAGGAGGATATAGGGTCGGTCGCTACTCAAGGGAGTTCTTGATATTCATAAATCACGTTATGTTCTGGCTAAGAAACTCACTCCTGAATACATCGAAGCCAAATGTACGTTCATCATAGCGAATCCTACTCCGAATACGATCACGTAAGAGCCGGCATACAGTGTCCAAGGGATTTTAGGAGTGGTGGAACACCATGGTGAATGACAGCCTGAATTTATTTCAATTCCATTACTGCAAGATATGCGCAGCTAATAGTAGGCGGTACGCCCTCCGGCAGTACAAATGGTATGACAGGGTCGATTTTTAGATGAATATTTACCGTCATGTTCGATGGTTTCCGGGTAGAACCACCACGAGTATGTGGTAAATAGAAACCCAACACAAATGAGCACACCGATGATCGCTCCAATCCGGTTATCGATTCTGGAAATCCGGATCGATTGGTCATTCTAATGACGGCAGAGAATGTACTCACTAAGAACACCTAACTTACCGTTTCCCTATTTTCGTCCAAACGTATGTCAGAAGAAAAGCGAATCCGACAAAACCAGACAGCGAGACAAGAATCGAGTTGAATTGAGTGGTTTCGGTACGTGTCAAATCAAACATCTGTTGAGTATACATAGAGCCGATGCTGAAAATCAATAAATCGATAAATCTATAGGCAGCAGCTATAAAAATGAACGAGATCAACACTTACGTCTCCATGTTTGCGTAGATAAACATTTGCACCATTTTTGCAAAAATACAGCACATTACAGCTAACTTATCGAATGGTGGCAGGGATAGAGAGACTTCGGTATCTGAACATACTGCATCAGAACTCCTTTGAAGGTGTTTTTTGGTGTCCCCACGTCGTCACGTTCACTGCTTGTTACAAAGGTGCATGACCCGTGGATACCCCTCTGGTCTAGGTGGAAGACCTGTGGGCCATGAGATCCAAGGTGGTAGGCTCAGCGTTGCATCAGTTTATCACATTGGGTTACCACTTGCAAAGGTGTACAACGGCATAGTTTACACAATTTTTTTTGTCGGTTTATCTCTATGGAAACGAAATACATACAGATCCCATTCTACGGAAATACTAAAGCTAAAAGAAGTTGCTGCTGAAGTCACTGCTTGGAAGAATTAAGCTGGACTGCCGGCCTCACTCGGTCACATGGGTTTGGATGAGGATAGGCTCCCTCAAGCATAAGGGACTGATGGCCTGGAAGCTCATGCTCTGATTTTATTGTTAGGACAGTCTGTCTAAATAAATGTAGTATCTAAAGCCTAAAAGCGCCCTGAGTGGCTGCCAAAAACCCGTCATTTTAATCGTAACTCTTGGCCATAGAAGTCAGCTGTATTTGATAGAAGTGGGAGTGATTCTACTATCTGGCAAATCCCCAATGTTCATTAAACCCCATTTCTCGGCATATTCAACTGACCTGTGCTGACGACACTTTCCCGCTTTTCGTCACGGAACATCGGCGCTTCTTCGAAAAAGAACATCATAATGATCAATGTAATCGCAACCAAAACGTTGGCAACAATCGCAGGCATTGTATACATATTGATCCAAAACCGTCCGATCATAGTACCCGGATAGCTGAGTGGTGAAAAGATCAGTTGGAAGCCTGGAACAGAGAGTATGGAAAACCACGATATGACCATCTGCACCTTTTGTCAATGTAAGTTATTTCCCTAAATGGTCCGTCTAAAGATCCCCCGTGATGGCCCCCAAAAATTGATTCTTACCTGGTCCTAGAGCAATTCCTAAACAAAATGCGCCATCGAACAGGGCCGCAGCGGTTGAGCGGTCTTCAGGAGCGGCTGCATAAGTCCAGTAAGTGGGGAGAAGTGAGTTGCCTCCTAGAAGTCGCTAATACCAGGCTTGTTACCTTTTGAAATCATGACATCGCCAACTGTTAACCCATTGACGACCATGCAGTCCACATGTGGACTGCAATTGTATTTTTTGTTTTATTCATCTAAATCTCCACTTTCTTTTAATTTTCTTCTCAGAACATTACATCAGGCCTAAAGGAAACTACATACAGCGTGGTCCTAGAAAATCTTCTAATTTTGCAATTCTAAAGGTGTTTTTTTCGAAGGAGTAGATTGCCTTGGTGCATTTTTCGTTCTTCTAACAACTTTGAAAGACGAGATATTTTGAAAAGACAGTCGTCATCAGCATTCCCAAATGTAAAGCTCATAAAAATTACCCGAAACGATTTCTGGTAATGATTAACCCACTGGCGACCGCGCCTTTTACTTTGTCCGTACATTAACTTTTAATTTTTCTTATAATTGTAGTTGGAAGCGAATGATTCCTGGACCACGATGCCTCAAGGTTGGGCTCTCTGGAAGGATGTGAGCTCAGCTGATACTTCAAAACATGAAAAAGTTATAAGAACACTTGATAAATAATATAAATGCTACAGGAGCACGATATGGCGTGGCCCGTCGGCGGGCCACGCGGTCGTCAATGGGTTAATGTATTTCTGGATCGGTAGCATCGAAAAATTTACCTGCAGCTACACCTGCCAGAAACCTGGCCACGCCCATTGCATATTTACCGTAACCATTGAAATTGTGCATAACTATATACATAGCATTGGATATGAGCATTAAAATCATTGAGCACATCGAAGGAATCCTTATGCAGCCGAGCTGAAAAAATTGATAGTTATCAATTGTCAGGGTGTTCTATAATAGGTTCATCACTGATCTGTAGTAGAGAGGAATGGGCTCAATCAGCTAGGCTTACTGTAATTAGTACGGTGAAAAAAAATCAAATAGTTGGTGCTTTTGTCATAGTCGGCGTATGTAAATAAAGTTGTTTTATTCTTGATTGGCTCTCTCTTTCTCACCTATGATGAGGTGTGAGCGGGTCTAAAGTTTGTGCAAGACCTTGAGGAATTGTGGAGTCATGGAATCCACTACATTCATTCAATCCAACTGTATCGATCCCAGAAGTTTTAGGGTTAATGGTTTCAGTATTTTGCTATTCCGGTTCTCTAATCACAAACAGTGCGTTGATGGGAAGGGCTACCTATCCATTTTACTTGAGATGGTGTCT
>UZAF01018892.1:6556-23397 GCA_900617895.1 Haemonchus placei
AGTGGCAGATTCCGATCTCTACCACTAAAACCTGTTACATGCGCATAGGACCTCCAGCTCCTCAATCTTCCTCATATTTCATAAATGGTCAGGAGATCCAAAAGGTTGAAAAGGTCAAAGATTTAGGGTATTTATATAACAACAAACTTGATTTTTCCGATTATTACAAAGAAGTGCACAAAAAAGCACTTCGACGTACCTACCAGATATTCAAGGCTCTTACGACCAATGACAGCAAGGTTCTTATTCGTGTATATAAGACTTATATAAGACCTCTGGTCGAGAGTGGAACCGTTTTGTTTTATCCGCATAAGAAAAAGGATTCGGCTCTCATCGAAAAAGTTCAAAACAACTTCACGAGAAAAGTCCTCGTGCGTCGCGGTGGTTTCTTATATTCCAGAATCCCAAACGCATCCATAAGAAACAAATATTTCCAGATTCCTTCCTTGCATTCAAGACGTGACCTCTTTGATTTGTGTATGTTGCATAGAGTTCTTACTTCCAAAGCTGTAATTGATTTTCCACGATTCTATGATCTCATCCCATCCAAAACCAGGGGTGGAGAACTCAAATTATCTTTTCATAGGCCGAAAACTACAATTAGACGAAATTTTTTTACTATTAGGGCTGGACTATCTTTTTTGCGTATCAACAAATCTATATCCATTCGAAGCTCTAGTACTTCTTTCAAACGGTCCGCAGCAAACCTTTTACTACAAGCATAGGTGTCAAGTATCTTGTGTTTGTTAGGAATTGTTGTTGAGTTTCATTTACGGTTGTTTCGCATTTATATTTTTCTCACGCTGTCTTATATAGCGTATGAAATAAATAAATAAAATAAATAGTTCATTCATTGAAAACCAGGGAGTTGTTGTGCACGTTATCGTGCGCAGGCCCATCGGTAAGTGAAAAAGGTCTATCAAATAACGAAGTCAATCTAATTATCACATCATTTCGAATACATCCTAGCACAATATATAATTCTCTGAATGTGTTCTATGATTTCGTCGGTATGTTTGTGTGTGTGTGTGTGGGTATGTCGGTGTGTGTACTTGACCGCGAATTCATAACTCCTGTCTCCCTGGACCTAGATGTTGAAATTTATTATGATTACAAGCGACAAGACGGGAACTACTATGAAAAGGTATAGAGGTGATAACAATTAAAAGGAGCTGATAAAGCGTCCTAGAAGGCGAGAGCCGCAAGATCTGTTACCTCCTTCGTGTTAACGGTGGAGCCACGGCACTTTAGTAAGGGGTGTTGTTTAAGAAGGGACTGCAGATAACCAGTGGTTGGGATTGATAACAACAGTTAGAGAATGATAACGAGCCATAGAAGGTGAGAGTCATTAGGCCTACATAGTCTTTCATAATAATAGTGGACCACTTTAGTAGGCGGTGTGAGATGTGAAGAGACCAAAGTCGATTGGTGACAAGGACTGATAACAAGCGGTCAAGGGTTGACGAAGATCCGAGGAGGCTAGAGCCACTAGGTCTGTACTACCCTCCATGTTAACAGTGGAAACTTGATAGTTAAATAGGTAATGCAGGATGTGACGTAGCCGTAGGTACTCTGTGACAGGAACTGATAACAACTAATAAGAGGTGGTCAAGGGCCTCTGAGAGCGAGAGCAACTTACTTATTGAATCTAAACGGTTTGGTATTAACGATCAAACAATGACTCTTTGAAATGTCAATGCAGTGATAGCGCAGTTCAAATACATTTCTCCGTAACGAAAAAATTTGGTTCATTTCTTGCTATTAGAGTACGACCGCTACCCAGCAAGGTTTATGACTCAGTGAAGAGTCACGGTTTCTCTTTGTTCCGATATCATATGAGACAAAACTTATCCGGTCCCCATTGATCTGGGACCCAATCAATAATCAATCCGTGCAGAAAAAAGTTCCATTGATAACGACATCTGATAATGTGCATTATTATCGTTCGACAACATCTGTGAGTACCATTCATGGCCTGTTTGCCTAATAGTTTAATCTTTCACCAGTAGGTACGCCCGGCTGACGGCTAACGCCGGGCTTCCTTCCTTCTTCTGCAAAGTTGTATAATCGGCTAATTCACCACTCCTCTGAAACAGATATTTTTTTCTGTGCACGGGTTTTGACGCAGGACTAACAGAGCAGTACAATCAGTGTAAGCCGATGCTTACGCCTTTAGATGGAAGTCTTGTTTTTTCTTAGATATAAATACCCCTAAATATTCAACTGTTAGGTAATCAAAACCCTGGGCGGTACTCACAAATGCTTCGAACGATGATAACACTATTACCAGATGTTATCAACGGACCTTTTTGAGTTTCAGATATATAGGTCGGTTAAGTTTTGTTGCAAACGACATCGAACAATGAGGATCCTCCATTGGTTCGCAATCTTGGTGGGTAGCGGTCGTAAACTGGTAGCAAGAAATGAACGAAATCATTCTGCTTATCATGGTGCGATCAATGGGTTCCTATCAATGCACTTACCACTCACTTTTGCCACCCTGAACTCCCATCCCGTCTTATCGAGTGAAACGTGTCAAAGCCAAAACTGCATCGTGAGTACCGAATGCATTAGGATTTTAATCGGTGGGTGGCTCTTGCTCTCTTAGACACCTTATCTTCTCTTATAGTGATTATCGTTTCTGTCACCGAGTACGTACGATCCTTTCATATCCTACATCACTTATTAAAAGGCTGAGGTTTCACTGTTAATACGAGAAGCTGTAATCCTACCAAATTTAAGTTCTTTAGGCCCACGGGAACGAGTTACGAAGTTATGGGAGTTACGAATTTCCGCTAAACATCATCTGTGCGCAAACCCCACCCCTCGTGGGAGTATAGCCGTGCCACCCACCATAAGTTTTCCCATCCTGTCGCTTGTACTCCTACCAAATTTCAACGCGCTAGGTCCACGTAAACAGAAGGTATAAATCTGCGGTCCAAAATTTCTATTGCGCCCGCATCGCCTCTGTAGGCGGAGTCTCGTCCTGCTACCTGCCATAAGTACTTCCATCACGTCCCCGTACTCCCACCAAATTTGAACTCACTGGGTCCACGGGAACAGAAGTTATGAATTTCTTTTCAAACACTGCACCGACACACACACACTCACACCGACACACAAATGGGTATACTTAGCGAATTCTATTAAGAAGGATAGGTAATTAATTTCGAGATGAAGAGCAACAGATAGAGACTTCTAATCATAGGCGTGATGAACATCGGCATGTATTGAACACCTTTTGCACTGCCCTGTTAATCCTGTGTCAAAGTTCATGATTGGAAAAGTATCATCTCTTCTGAAGAAGGGGTGGCGGGTTAGCCGATTATCACAACTCTGTCACAAGAAGGAGGAAATCCCGACGTTAGCCGGCGATCCGACTGGTTTGTATGATAACATCGATCCGACTGGTCTGTATGATAACAAAACTTACAGTTACTGGAATCATTATTTCTTTTGATGCCAATTCAAGTGACTTACTAAGAAAACGTAAAACAGTAATTGAACGTTTTGATGTTCACTTGTTGCTGCCCTCAAAAGCATGTTCCCAATAAAAAAGCGCAATAAGATTTTTGCCCGATCATTCACTTATGATTACGCGAACTTCTTTGCTGCGGTATTCCGCCGTGTTTCATCTTTGAGGTTTACATCTTTGCCTAGATAATTCTATTCATAAGGGGGAACGTTCGATACATCTGTTCAAAGCACCAGATGCATCGTTCCTCTCAGGACGCGATTAGAAATAAGTCAAAGATGAGGACACAAACTAGGACCTCTCTGTCCCTTCGGTATTGTGCATAAAAACCGTTCCCCTTTATTGAAACAAGTCTCACGGGATAGCATAACGAGATTGTCTAACACCATTTAAAGTATGTGATGGTGTCCAATGCGACTGCAGTAACGCATTTGACAAATCGTTAGTTATGAAAGAATTTTAAAAATCACCGCTCTCTCGTAGCGTGAAGATTTCGATACTTTGGTGTCGCTCGCCTTCGCTTTCGTCGCTCGGCTTTCGACAGTTTGCGGTACTCCTTCTGATCCTTATTTGCAGCGTATAGCGAACAGAAAATCGCCATTTGATTGGACTCAGGCTGGTCCATCGTTCCTGAAATAACGTGTGAACCGTTCCTTGACGAGTAAACGAACTCGGGAAGGATCGACTGTTGCAAACATATGAAGCCAATGGACTAGGTGTGCACCTGATCCCGTGTAGAATGGTTCAGACAAAAGTGGAAAAGACATTGTTAGGAGTAGGGTTACTCACTTGTAACTGGCACAATGAGATTTGTATTGAACTCTGCGGATAGGAAACAAATCGTGCAGTTCAACAAAAAATGCGACTCTCGAAGGGGCTCTTAGTCTTGAAGATATATTTCATTGAGAAAAAAAATCTCTATTGTTCCCTGAGCTGCTTGAGACATATTAGTAAGGAGGAATCCTTGCTCAGTCTCCGACACTGCTTTGAAGCTCAGGTACATAGTGGGTAAAAATAAGTGCCTCTCGCAGAGCATTTGGAGCTTATTTACAGGGATGGACTATTCAAGCTCAGAGAGCAAAAGAAGTTGTGGCTGTGTGGTGGCACAATCTGCATGGATGCTTGAGTATAAGATTCAACTCCAACGGCCTTTTACACCTTGACGGGTTGGATCTGTCTTGTTTGTTGTATCAATTTTCGTCAACCCAGGTACTAATTATGATTGCGATGTGTAGATTTACTTTTGAAATTGATCGGGTATCAACTTTGACAAGAAAAATCAAGCTATTCATCAAGACGGCTGACGGCAGTTGCCTTTTCGTCTATTTTTGGAGAGATTTTTATCTGGAAGAAATAAAATGTTTGGAGCTAATTTCCACCCTATTATAGAAATGGCTATGCATCACTTGAATTTACTACAGAAGAAAAATACTCTAAATGATTAAAGTGCACTTCCATTCGACGTGAAACAACTGACTTTTACTTCCCGAAGAGATGGTAAAAGTTGCCTCTCGCACACCCAACACTCCATGGAGCCGGTACAAAGAGAAAAAATTCATTAACAGTCATCCTTCTAGACAAAAAGTACCTTCGAATTACATGTGATCCTTCGACTTGTTTACGCCGCTTTGAAACAAAGTCCCTTCAACAATTTCCTCTGCGCAGACCTTGTCAAGAATTCGACAGAAAAACCTTTCGTCAAGAAAAGAAAGCAACTTTAGCATTTCTAATCCCATCGAATTGATCAGTTCATCCTCCATATTGTCTAGGTAGGCCTTAGTAGACCAGGACTATCTACCGTTCCTCACTCATCGATTCTTCTTTCATGTAGAGTGCAAAGCAGCTTCAGTAGACCCTGGCTGATATCCTACCATGCTAGTCGAGGTTTTGCACAGTTGCTTATGCATTTATGAAACATGCCGATATGGAGGACAATTCGTTTCCCCAAGCATATTCAGTACCATAAGCTTCGCGAGTTTCAGACAAAACGTCGGCCCCGGACGGGACTCAAATCAGCACTTGTGCTATCCGGATACCTAATGTTTCTTAATGGCTTAAAGCCGTGGACAATATCGGCAAATCAGCTTCATTTGCTGAAAGGGCCTTCACTAGGGAAGAAACCACGAGAAGTTGGTTGATGTGGGGAGACGTATACATTAAGTAGGCTAAAGAAAGCACAGGGACAGAGGCTGTTTCGTCACCGCCCTTTTTGGCATCAAAAATTACTAATGTAAGAGTTAGTTAGAGTGACCTAAGTAGCAGGGGGCAGATCGATGGTGATTCATTCATTGCAGCTTCCCAGGCTTCGATGATTCTGTTGATTACAGGCGGCGATAGGCGAGAGGAGGGGAGCACCGAGGAGCGGTATTGGAGGATACGACCGACACGCGGAATGGCTGCCTCGTCCAGCTGCAACTCCCCATCGTTCCCGTCCGCCGACCTCCGCTCGACGTCTTCACGTTCCACTCGTCGTTATTCGCTGTTATAATATTCGATTGTTACTGAGTCTTGTTGTTATGGATAAACCTCTAAAACTACTGTGCTGTGATCAACTTCCATTGGAGGAGACCGAGGGTGATCCCCTCAACAACATTCTAATCAGACTCGATTGAAGACAAATCTCACATAAGTCAAAAACCTTGGAGACTTGTAAGGCCAAGAAGCATCTCGGTGATTGTCGGGGCCTAAAATACTGCGTAAATATTGAAGGTGCTTTCAACGTAATAGATATCCACAAGGTTTGAGAATAAAAAGCAGGACTAAGTCAGACAGGCATTCTGAGAGCCTTAATGTTTTTGTCAATGGCATTGAAGGTGAATTAGGTTGTTTGGAAATCTTCTCTCTTAGCGCAACCCAATCTCTGGCTTCAACCATCGCGTTCCCTCCCTCCCATCTCCCTTCAAACTAGAAACTCCATCCCAAGTCTACCAAATTCGGCGTCCCTATCATTATTTCGATATGGTGAAGAGGATATTACCCGGATTAGGATGAAAGTTTCGCAGGACTCAGAACAAATTACTGTTATTCATATTTCTTTATTAAGCAAAATCTCTAATCAAAAAGATATTCACCTTGGTTGTAAAGGGCACGTGCCTATCTTCCAGGCAGCTTCTCGATTCTCCTATTTCAGAATTTGGACAGCTGCTACAACAAAAACCGGTCGATTCACTTTCGAGTTGACGACAATCATCAAAACTTTTGTTCTTTAGATGGTATTTAAGGGTTCTAAATAGGTGCCATCAAAAGATGTAAGTCTGTTGTTTAGCTGGATGTGACAACACTTCCCAACCGCGTTCCATAATTTTTTGCCATGTTTCGTGCGTTCCTTATCGTTGTGTGGAGATACACTTGTCAATTAGTCTTTTCGGGCTTAATTCTCGCATTACATCGGTCGCTTTTTGCAACTGACTAGCGTAGATTGTGGCTTTCACCATAGTGGCAGTGTAAAGCACTTCGATAAAGATCCTTTCCCTTTGGCGACCAGTACGTTGCATGTCTCCCGATGGAATTTGTCCAGAAGCAATGCATTCGTACCACTGGAACACGTCGGTTGGTAAATAACACCCTTCTTGAATACAGCGCGATGTTCACTGTAGCGCTTTCGGCAGTGCCCCCTAGAACTCGTAATCGACAATTCGAATGATAGCTTAATTCTTCGTAGAGTCTGACGGCTCCAGACTCTGCTGCTTGCGTCCAATATCAAATTCCTTGAATTCGGAACATTCTGTAGCACAAGCAATTGAAAAGGGCTCCAGCATGTTTCTGAACAAATATGTTAGAAGTGTTGCACGACATATATTCCGAACTATTGATAGTTGGGAATGTGAAGACACCTTCTGTTAGGTCAAAGCAAAAGGTAGAGGAGCTTCTTTTTCATCTAGTTTGCGCCGACGAATTCACTACCTCGAATTTGTGGTCTGCGTCAGTACTGAATAGGCTGAAACTGATTGTACATGTACAAATGTATACTATAACCCTAACATCTATACGAGGCATCAATGACGGAAAACTACTGATAAGATTGCAAGTTCCAAGAATACTCCCTCATAATCTATATTCATATTTATTTTTATTTATAGATTTCCAAGAACATGGATTTCGTGGATTCCGAGGGTCGGGCAGCCTTATCAATTGTAGACTCTCAATCAAGAGGCTTGCATAAATAGGCAATCTTAAAACGATCTCGTAGATACTACCGCAGCTGTGTATCCACGTATGTGATCAGGATAGATGCTTCTGTAGGAACCCTCCGCTGTTTCATCTCGAGGCTTCATAGTACCAGCTTGCAACTTTCGGTTCGTTGATGACATGATACCCCATAACCATCCACAATAGCACATAAAATTCCAGGACCCATGGTTCCAGAGGTTCCTTCGTGAGTATCATCATGAGTATATCGTGACAAAGGGTACAACGAATGTGTGAAACCTTAATTTTCCCATCTTCGCCGTATTATCAGAGTCCCTTTTTCTCAAAAATCGTTTATTTGGCGTTTTCTATCCAGCCAGTATTCCCATTCACCTAGGAAGCATGATGTTGTCCAATGTGTCGGTAGATTTACATGTTTCATTTAATTCAGACAATTTCTAAGTTGTTAGCGGTATGAAACAATAGGAATCGCTCCATAACATCAGTCATTTCATCTCAAGCTTCGGGATAAAGGGTGCGCTTTGTGCCGCGCTTTTGTCGAAACAAGGTCACGTCGCAGCCGTCGCGGCAGTCAGCATAAATAGAGGATAACCTGGACTAGTGGAAATCATCATCCACCGAGACTTGTGGTCGGTAGAAGACGGAATAGAATGAGGGGGCGAGGAGGTCACTTGCCAATTGAAGTCATCGTAGTCTTTTAGGGAAGACTCGTTGCAAATTTACCAATGACCAGAACTCGAAGTATCCTCAGGTGAACTCCTCACTTGAGCTGAAAAAAAAAATAAAATAGATTTGGACCAATTAATAGCCGGTTTATGGACGTATGCATTTAAAGCGGAGGCCCAAGACATAGGTTCGAACAAAATCTTTGAATTGATCAGTGATTTATACCAAGTGTGCGCTCCTTTGCTTTCTAGCATGACACATATAAGATTCTTCTCCTGCCTATTTGTTCCAAAGAGCTCAGGTTAGGTCTCCACAATGGTGATTCGAAGGCTATGGAAAAAGCGATTACTAACGTATGCTTCTCCGAGATCTGCTGTTAAATGAACCTTGCGGAGATTAATTATTAACCATCGTTCATTTCCGAGCACACGACCAAGGCTGTGCTTTCACTTCTCTATTATAAAAAGATTACCATCTAACAACTCTGAGCGAGAATGCTCATCTGCAGAAGCCAAGTGAAAAGCATGTACACCAGGAATAGTGGCCCCCTAGTTAGGTCCGCCCAATGTCAGCCGAGCAAGTGGCGCGTATCAAACAACATAACTCTGTCGTGTGAAAATTGGAGTGTTGCGTGTATAGTTGCTGCACCCAACTATCCAGCCATATAAGATCTTCTTGTATAGCAAGAAAGATGTAAAGGACTGAAGACATATCAAAAAGGGCAGTAAAATGAGAGCGAGTTCGGAACCATTGGGAAAAGAAGTAGGCATTTTTCCTGGAACTGATATCACCTCTCAACTTGACGATTTTTAAAAATGATTTCACATCTCTAATTGACCTTTTGCGACCCAATACAAACGACGTCGTGGCAAGATTCCACTGAGGAGAAGAATCGCAATCCATTTTTTCCTACTATCCACTTTCGATAGCACCTCGTGAAAGGCTCTTTTGCAATTTCTTATCTTGATATGGATTTTGGAGGAGGCCTTCAATTTCTTGTCAGGTATCTTTGATCCTTTTACTATATAGTAGGGTTTTGCATCTCTAGTTATCGGGCTGTTGCATATATAAAGCAAACTAAAACCACGAAAGCTTAGCGGTCTCTGGAAATTAAGCTAATTTAACCTATGCATCAAGATTAGTTACGAATGCAATTGCAAAAGCGAAAGATGTTTGGTGAACATCAGAAAAGGAACTGTGACATGTTTAGTAGAAATGAAAGGGTATGAGAGTGAACGTTGTTGTCCAGGGTTTATTGGTGATTTCGTTAATTGAGTTTGTGCTCAACCATATGTGCCCGGGTACTGATGCCTCAGTTTGCATATGCTTTAAGTAAAGCGGGTGCTGAATCGATTAATGGAGGTTTTCGAGGGGTTCGAACTGGTACTTGACTCAGAGATTTTTACTGAGAATGAATACTTATATACCTCTCGAGAAACTCCTTTTGAAAAGAATAAGTTTGGTGGTGAGATTTATACGGCACAAGACCACAGAAACAATTCAAGTGTGCGAGGTGACCGGTCTGCTTCACTTTTTCTCATCTCTCAGATACCAATGACAACCAATCAGTTAACGACGCTAAGCGAGTATTCAGTTAATTTGGAAGTTTTCCTTTTCTTCTAAAACGAAAGATCGAAAACAGGAATCTCCTCGGTTTTCGTGTGATGATTGGAACTAGCTTTCCTCTAATACTTAAAGCTAGTGCTTGCTAGGACATTGTTTGTTTATTGAAATCAAACATCATAGTTAAGCTATTAGAAAGCGTCTTTACTGGAAACTGGCTCTCAGCGTCTTCACTGGAAACTGGCTTACTCATGAGTCGACTGGTTTTATTCTTTCTAGCCATGAATGAAGATTGAACCCTTTTGTCCCTTCAATTATCAAAGCTATCACTCAGGTAGCGATGCATGCGGGTGGGAATAATGTATATTCAGGATATTCTATTCATTTTTTTTACTGGGCATGAACAGAGCAGTAGCAAAAAGCGAAAATATCAATTCGAAGAGAACTCTGCTCTAGGAGACGCAAACCAGAATAAGCCTATACAGTGCGTCGCCAAATGATACAGCCACCCCTAATTTCCCCAAAAACTCACAGTATTTGATGTTTCTGAACAAGTGCCAAAGGAAAAAATGTGTCAAATCTGAATTACAATTCGCACATTATCACCAAATTCCAGCTCAAAAACACAAAAATTTCTTTTTGTCAATTTTTCAGTAAAGGGTGGTTTTCCAAACGCCAAATGATACAGCCACTACATGTCTTCGTGTCGTTTTTCAGTTCAACGCAGCGAAATTGCTTTGCTTATGTAATGTTCTTCATTTTCAGGCAATGGGAAGAATAAGCTTGGTTTTGGATTTCTAGAAAGGTCAAATCCTCGCGAAAAAGGAGCAGGGACTGTCAAATCGCAGAATCGCGCGAAATTTGGGTCGATGTCACGCAGTTGTGGATAACTTCATCAAGAATCCTGAAGAATGTGGAACCAGAAAAAGAGCTGAACGTCCTTCGCTCCTTTCCAACAGAGACAAGCGCCGTATTTTGAGGGAATTGTCGAACTCCACCAAGTCCTGCATGGAAATCCGGTCGTTTCTGTCTCAAAAAGCACTGTTTGGAAGGTGATCAGAAAGTCCAAGTTCATTTTTAGCGGAAGGCGTAATTCATGACAAAGAGTGTACTATCATGACAAAGAGACATCGGGGAAATCGGGTCGCTTTGGAATCGAAAAAAGTCGAAAAGGAAACCGAGTGGAATAAGGTNGATGTCCAGTGTTATCAACACATAGCCCCGTGGGTAGAACTACATGCGATCGTGAATGGTAACATTTTGTGCGCTGGCGCTTTAGAATACATTGTAAAACTTTACCCATCCTGATGAATTTGTTCCAGAAGACTGACGATCCTATACCTGAACCAATGGGAGTGATCTGCGCTGCTGTTTATCTCATCATTATGTTTGTTTTCATCCCATTTCCGTTTATTGAGTGGATAGGAACCGAGTGAGTTCGAATGAAGGTATCCATGTAACAACTTAAACGCTTCGAATAAATGAGATTAAGAATATAAGTTGTGAACTCCTTTTTATTAGTTACTATGCGCTTCTTCTTGTCGCACGTTCAGAAGAATAGGAAAGGTTTTTCATTCTAAGTGATCCCAAAAGCGGCAGTATTCGCGGCACCACTGAAAGCGTGGCATTCGAGATTCTAATGATTACTATGGACTTCATCCAAGCACGCTTCGGCAGAACTTCTTGAATGTGTTTCATAAGCGGATCCAGTTCTCCTTAGGTAGTTCGGTAACATCAGTGCATCAAGAAAATATAGCCTTGAAATTTTTGCAGGTCCATGTAAACGATGGAAAGCTTTCTTCCTCCGGGGTGGGTTAATTGGTAGCAGACTTCCCTGAGGCACCGCAACTCATTGTATGGGCCACATACGCATTTAATAGCCACTACGATTCTGAATTAAAGTCGTATACGGGGTATAAGGCGCGAAGCGCCTCCCTCAGAAGGCATCGCTCAACGCCAAATGTCTTTTAAGACCTTTACGTAGATGATCGAACTTCGCAAGAGCTCATTTCTTCACATAGCAACTCTGCTATAAAAGTCTATTGTCTTTTGCGTCTACTTAAGGTCAGGTACAATGGACCAGATAGATCTTCGTCGGTGGTACGCAGATAGGATGCGCAGAGGTTGCCATGTATTCAAATATTGCGTTTTCTATGTCTGAATTACTGTGTTGCTCCGCGCCAAACTTCTGCATTGAAAATGCTCACCCGAATAGTCATCGAAAATGGGTGGGGACTTTTTGGTGACCGCTCATCGAATTGGAAGCCATGCGATGAAACTATATTACGTAGCATTGAACTCCGTGCCGTCGCACGCGCTTTCTCGGTGAGATGGAGTGATAGGTCATTTCCACTTCATACTTTTTTATAGTGGAAACCTGATCACTAACCTTTGCGGTGGTGCTTATAACAAGTTGCCATTGACACTGACGTTTTGACAGCTAGAATGATATTTTTTGGAGAAATGGTAGATAACCTGTCCTTCCATCTTCCGTTTCCTTCCCTCTTCCTGGTGAAATATGATTGATTTCCTAGTGTAGGGGGAGGGAAAGAAGTCACAAATGTTCAAAGTCACAAATTACAATATGAACAGGCATGCATGCGATTACGTGCTTTCGGGCTACTTTGCAGAAGGTCGTTTTCTACATAAGATGTGTTCAAGGCAATTGCAATTTTTCATTCACGATTTTAGTTCTTTCAAACCAATTGCGTCTTACTTGAAAGTAAAAATGAACTTTCTAGCATGGTGGACCCGATTTTGAGCTTGGTAAACCTTAGAATTGAATCTTTCTCCATTCTTGTTGAAGAATGACTCCGAATGAACGTTACTCCTCCATTTTTATTTCTTCAACGTGTTATATTTTGAAAACTTGTATTTTCAATGGAAAAGAGGGCCGTAAGCCCAGAAATATTCAAGGAAAATTTGGTTCCTATGATGTTTTTTTCAAAAACGGATTGTTATCTTCTTCTTTGCAGGAGTGCCTTTCCTTATACGAAATTTCTTGCTTTTCTATCTGCATTGATTTCTATATGTACAGCGATCCTGCTAGGATTCGCTGATGACGTACTGGACCTGAAATGGCGCCACAAATTGGCCTTTCCTACGCTTTCATCATTGCCTATTCTCATGGTTTACTAAGTATCAGGCAAAGCTTCCCATTTTTGATGCTGTTAATTTCCCGCCAACCTAGCCGCTCTTGCCTCAATTCTCTCCGACTCACGCCTTCTACGCTCTATTTGAGCGCTTCTCTCAAGTCTGTTGGATCTTTGTACCGCGCCTTTCTTGCTCGCTTTGGGAATTTTCCAGCAGCCGCAAAATCTGTTCTTCAAGAGATTCATGCAGGCGTCTACGCCTCTGTCTGTCAGCGGTGTCGCGCAACCTCGCATTTCGTTCCTCCGAGGTCTCATTTCTTCGCCTTCGGTTGTCGTCGGCAGTGGTATGCTGCAATATTGTGGGAACATGATGTTGAATAGCTTTGCTTTGCACTACCAAGTTATATGTAAGCTTGATGAACACGAAAAGCAGGCGAACCCAGCTTCCGGAAGCTATGTTTGTTGATGAAAGAACACTGAAATATTACATGGATCTAAAGTCTGTGCAGATTTCTTGAACTTCAATTGTGCTAATGAAATATGAATCTGCGGATATGCCGGGAAATGTCGATTCGAATCTATAAATCGGAAGATCCAATGAGATCGATACAGTTCAAGTACCTAAGGTAGACTAATATTCGACTATATTCATACTATTCGACTGTTATTCTATTCTGTTCTGCTCTTATTATTCATACTCTGCCATCGTCGAAAGGATCAGGTTTTTTATGTATTTGAATTCGAATAGTAATTTTTTGCATGATGTTTCGGTTAACTTTTTATAATTTGAAATAAATTTTTTACTCGCGCGTTAGTCAAAGATTGTGAAACATTTTGACTCGAATATTGCATGCAAATATTTTTTACTTCGGCAAACCTATGGATGTCAATGTATAATAAAAATTGTAATGATGATACCCCTTTTAAATTGCATTTTCTTCGAATGTCAAATGTTGTTGATGTTCAAATGTTCAATGTGTCATTTGACGGCGTTTGAATGAGCGAGCGGCCGCCAATGTTGAAACCGCCGAAGATCAGGTATTCAAGCCACTTGCTTACCTTTAAGGGACCTCTTCCGATATGGCTAATTTAGAACGCGCTCCTTATGATGGGAACAACATATATCCAACCGTTCAACTCGCAAGCATTCGTGCATTCCGATTTCCCTCTGGAGACCCTTCCTCTTCCAACGTGTTTACACTTGCATTAAGTGTGTCGCCTGCTGTAGTCCTCCTATTCTGCAACAGTAATTCATCAGCAACATCAGTAATTCTTTAACAACAACTCAATAACTCAACTGCTTTCAAACATGACAACATTCAACGATCAACAAAAGTTATTATCGTATTTTAATATTCAGCTGCTTGATTTCCTTTCTTTGTTGTATCTGAGTTCTGATCTATTTCATTAATACGGTCTCAACTTTCCAAGTTTTCACATTCCATCCTGGATAATTTGGAGTTCGTTGGCTCATCGCTTCGCATTCGTTTCCTGCCCTTAATATGAATATTTAATTGTTATATTACATAATGTACGTGTATAACTTACTTCGCTGTTTGTGTGTAATACTCCAACATTTTTCCTTACATTCAGTATGTCTTCTAAAGCATAAGTTCCATACTGGGTTGTGTTGCTCTTAATAATAAAGTCATTAATATTCTATTTATAACATTATCTTTTTTGTTGTACTTTATAATTTTACCTCATAAAAAAGTAGCTCGTTTTTTGTCAGCAAGTTCTTGATAGGAGTCCCCTCCCAATCGGTATTGTCCTACCCGAGCTTTATGGTTAGGTGCGTGGACTTGACTTTTTATAAACTTCATGTTATGTTTCATATTTGGGTTTAATTATCATATTTTACCTTTAATTCCAATGATGCGGAGTGAATCGTTAAGTTGGCTTTGTTTATGAACATTTCCGGTATGTCGAATCTATTTTGACTGCAGTATATTCTTATTTTTTTACGCAGGTATAGACTGTAATTAGAATTTTAAATATTTCAACAATCTCAATTCTCAGATTATAGAATATTCTTATGATTATACCTCAAGTTCTCTAGACCGCTTATTCTCAAAGTTCTTCCTCGAAAAACCTTTCTATTGCAAGAGTGTGTCTTGTTGTACTCACCTACATTCGACCTCCCAGATTGCAAATAAGTCATAAAATGGGCTAGACATTTCGACCTTGAATTTCGCATTCAATTTAGCTCTCATACTACCGTTATATTTTTAGCTATAATCACCTGGAAGTTTACAGTATCGTACTTTTTACCATATATTCTGACCCAACCTAATGGTGTTTTTTCCGGCTTGGGATACCTTAATGTGAAGTTTATGTTATTCCTTTTAGTTTATAATTCTCAAGTTTTGGTATAGTTACTTACTTGATTACATCTTCTAGGAAGAATTTCACAATCTTTGATTTGTTTTCTTCTTCACGCCAAGGAAGCATTAGAATTTTTAATTGCTTTGAAACTACAGTACGATTTATAGATTCTTGTTGATTCCCACACGCTTTCTTTGGGACGAATTAGCAATCGAGAACCCGGGTATCTAAAACCAAAAAGATAAAAAGATAACCCTCTTAAAATGGGATACTGTTGATTCTCAATGTTAAACATGTTCCTAGTTATTAATAACAAGACTATATTAACATGTTAAACATAAGTGGCTACATTAATTCCGTACATAAATAAATAAATAGTAATACAAATAAAAGCGTATCAAGTTAATTCAAGTTATAACATAAATAAAGTAACCTCTTCATTACAAATATAACACACTTACCTCATTTATCCCTCTTACAACCAGAAGATAACCCTCTTACAATAAGATACTATTGATTTTCAATGTTAAACATGTTCCTAGTTATTAATAACATGTTTTATAAACATGTTAAAAAAAGTGGCTTCATTAATTCCGCACATAAAGCTAAATAGTAATACAAATAAAAGCGTATTAAGTTAATCCATGTTATAACATAAATAAGGTAACTTCTTCATTACACATATAATGCACTTACCTCAATTTTTGCACTCGATTGTGTATGTGGGTGCATTGCGTATCTACCTGTGGTTCTAGCTTCTTACAATCCTAAAATTAGTCTCTATGTTCAATATGCTTTTCTTGCTTAGCTAACATAAACTTACTATTCTGCGTATCTAATTTACTTTAAATAATGCATGTCTGTTCAAAGGATATCAAAGAAAAAAAACTTCAGTATAGACAAACTACAGTTATAAAAATTAAGCTATTAGTAAATTTCAATACATACTGTGAATGAGTTTGGTGGTTGGTTGAAGGGATAGTATGCTATCTCTTCAACTGATGACAAAACTCAGAAAATAACATTCATTACGTATTCTAATTTAACTTCCATTCAACACATATTGAAATCACTTCAATGCAATATAACACAATAATGAAATTTAGTACTTACGTATGTATTTACTCCTGGATAATGAATCGGGTAAGGCACACCTTAGACTCTGAAATTAGCTTAAGTAAGTACAATATAAAATTGTTCCTTAGCATATAATAACAATTCTATTTGCAAATTCACTTACCTTTTGCTAGTCCAGAATTTCCTTTTTAGAAAACCACCTCTTTTCAAGGAGTGGTCGTTTCTTAGGGTACACACTTGGCCGTATAGCAGTTCTGGGAGCATTCAATTAAGAATAACACTTAACTGGGTCATTTTTTGATGATTCACGATAACATGACAGTATTGGCTCATGTAGTCAATTTCAAATTGCTGAAGTGGACAATCGAGAGTGGGATGGTGATGGCGCGGGGTTTACAATCCTTACTATATATAATCCACAAGTTTGGTGTGTCTGTATGTATGTATGTATGTATGTATGTATGTATGTATGTATGTATGTATGTATGTATGTA
>UZAF01018894.1:8304-28689 GCA_900617895.1 Haemonchus placei
AAAAGTATAATCATTGAGACCTTAGTATATTTCATGGTAAAGATTGATCCGAAATAGCCGAAGGTTTGCAGTGAAGAACAGATGATGTAGCAGTTTCACCCATGTGCTGTGAAGTTGTTTGTAGGGGGGGGGGGTCGCTAAGGCGAGACACCCATTCAAAGTAGTATCAGGTTTTGATCCTCATTATCCGGATGTAAAATGTGGTCTTTCTTGCAAGTTGAAGTTATGGCGAGTTCATGGATTTGTTTTCACTCCGCTAAATTCCCACATAAACTTATGACTTGCAAATGTTTTGGGATGCTTTCTGAATAGCTGCCATTTCTTCTGAATGCTTGCTAGATGAGGGAGTGTTCATTCAGTCCACCCTCCCGCGGCACTGAAACCCTCTCTCTTAAAATTGATTTCGTTGGCCTTATGGGCGGGCAGGGGGGAATGCTGCGTTCAGTGAAAAACAACTCTTTCAACATGCTTGCGGTGGAGGAGTCTACATACAAATCAACATAGCTCATTCCTTCTCGGTTGATAGGTCCTTCCCATTTTTGCTCCTTTTTTTTCAATCGGAGCATAAAGAGAAGCATCGCCTGCCTCGCTTCTCTCCATTTGCCTGGGCTCTTGTCCTTGACCGTCGGAAAATATTCCATCGCTACGAGGTGTAAGTGGTAGTTCAGTGAGTATCGCAGTCGATTATCGACTAGTCTTAAAGCACTGACCTGTTGTAAGGAACCTGTTTTTCAACTTAATTTTTACCCTTTTTTGGAGCGTTTTCTGAGTGGCCCTGGGTCTCCTAATAATTTTCATTTTCTCTCGAAATGATTGGTTTTTCGACACATTTTAGCCTTGAACAATGTGAATCATCTCACTTTTAAGGTGAGATACTACTTCTTTTGCAGCTGGCAGTTGTCTTGCATGGTTGTTTTGTTTGCTGAGTGTGTTGTTAGCGGAGCCATTAATGTATCCGCCTTCAGCTAGTCTTCTCAGGCAATCATCTTCATATCGAATTCTGTCTTGGGAAGTTATAAAGAAGAAGCTCTATCAGCTCTGAAAGAAGGGATTCTCCGGTCAATCCTTCATGATAACTAGCTATTCAGCATGTAAATGGCATTACGAACGGTATACTTATAGGCACTTACATATAGGCAGTTTGCTATGGGTATACTTGTTCTACGAGAGAAGCCCCCCTCCATTCGACTGGGTATGTTAGCGGAGGCGTGAGAGGTAGAGGTGGTGGGTTGTGTCACTCCCTTTTAACCAGTTTTATGCCTGGTGGTGTTATTTTCGTCTCTACTATAACGACTCTATTTTGGTATCCTAGGAAAGCTAAACACATTGAATGGGTTGCCGAGGTGGAGTGGTTTGGAAAACACTTTTATTGGTAGTTTTGAAACTGACTAAAACTGATACTTTCGTCTCAAACTACCCTATGGTAAACGCCATCCCCAATCGAGTTCCCATATCGATACCTGGAAATTCGGCTCTCAGTTATTACTTCTTGCCTCCATTCTGAGATTAATGGCAGGTGCAAGCCAAAGCAATAGATTACTTGAACAGCTGTAGATTACTGCTGCCAATCTCCGCTGTTATATTCTGCTCTTTTTGCTTTTCTGAAAACACGGAGCTTAGCTTTTCAAATCTCTATGACCATTCGTGCTCTTGCCGAAGGTGACGAGTAGTTCTGTGATCCTCTGTGAGTGTCATCGAGGTTTTTCTGAAGGCGCGTATTAAGCGATTTGGATCTGTTGAGCGTTTTTTAGTTCATGACACGTTTCAGCTTCTGATCCACAGCCATTTTCTCGTAGCTTTTTCTTGCCATTAGACCTCATACACTAAGACCTCTGAATGCGTATTTTCTACTACACTTTTTGTGTCATATAGTAAACAACATTTTGTTGAATATCCCGCCTTTTGGGTAGAGGTGGTTTAATGCCTAGTTTCGCACTGTCATACAAGCATGGTCCGGGGTATCGGATTCCGGTTCGATACCCACTCTGGCCAACTGACCCTTTATCTCTACGCTTTCATTTTATTATTAGCTTCATGACTCCGTAACTAGACCCTTTTCCGACCTAATAGCGCCAGATAAGGTATACGAGGGGACCTCGAATTTATCCTAAGAGGAAATCTTAGAAACCATCTCTATCGTTAACCGTGCCTTTAAGCTGGCAACAAGGAGTTACGTCAAAATTTAGGATGAGGCCTAGCTTTACTTTTGCGACTGCTCATTTGAATAGTTAGTTATCAATTCCCGTTCACTTTCTCGGGTAGGGTTTCTCATTTTGTTTGGAACAATGATATGCTTCCCATTTTCGGGATATTGAATAGATATTTTTGCGCCGCCTTTCCTAATCAGTGTTCAAGAACACATCTTGAGCATTTTGTGGAATTCATACTGTATATTACCCTTCTGTGCACTTACGTTGTTTACATTTTCCAACTTTGTTGCCAAACTTTTCAGATACGCTGCAAAATCTTGCTAACTGTGAAACGAACAGCTTTGCCCTCCTATTCCAAAGTACAACGCAGGAACAGTTTTTGGTGTTGATCGACCCAGTTTTGGGATGTGCCCACGCATCTGACTCTGGCCATTTGAAATGGCAGTGGGATTTGAATGCGTATTTGTTGTAGGTGCTGCCTTTCAGCAGCCAGCCTATAGTTAAATGGGTGCCTATGTTCCCTACAGTTTTATGGCGCTAGTACTCTGAACCCTAAAGGGTGAAAGACCTAACAGACCTAAATCGGCATCACCTTCTACTGCTCTTACCCGGGATTGAAGCAGTAGGAAACGGGATACCCCATGGTACTCCTCACCCTCCGCGATAAGGAAAGAAAGAACTTTTGAATATTAGGGTAGGCACTGTAACATAAAGAGACTCGAATGTCACCGGGTTTAATTTTATAAAAGTCTTTGAAAATCTTGACGTAAGCCTACCGTATCAACATGGCTAGGCTATCCTTGCGTACGGCATTATCGCAATCAGGGAAGCTTGAGAATACGGAGATTCTGTGGAGGAGTAAATGGAGGAGATGAATCGTAATCTGCCGTTGAAAGAGTGGCGCGGATTAGGAGCCGTGGAGAAGGAATAAGAAGAGTCTCATAGATCTGAAGTGTAGCCATTTTTAGTCACGCGCTTGTCCAAGGCACGAGCTTTAGAATTCCAGTGGTAAATAAACACATAATATAATTTTGCTCAAAGTCGCCAACAAAGGTTTAGGCAGAATCGTGGGTCCAGTCCAATAGCCCAAAACGAATGCTTTTTAGGGATTCTTGCAACGGAAGTGGAGCTAGACGAGGTGTTGTGTTTTTTCTGAACTGTATGAAGAGTATTTGCGTTTCGTCTTACTAGTACTGGCCAAATTTTCGACTGTGGTAGTCACCAACCGGTCCTTGGAAAATTGTAATCGAGACTTAGATGGGAACTTCAATAGGAGGGTGATCCTCGTTCCTATTCGCCATCCACAGCTGGCACTGTTTTCGGAGTTCCACCGAAATCGCATTACAATTTTGAAAGTTTCCCAACAGTTTTTTACTTCAAAGTCGCTTTTAAGCTACTCGCCTTGAATTGTATAGGCTTATAGGCTCAAAGAACTGCTCTACCCTTTGGAAGTAGTCATAATAGTTGTTGGGTTGCTTTTTCTTGAAAACATTGGTTCTTTTTGAAAACACTCACTGCTCTTTTACTCACGTAGCAGGTCCTCTAGAATCTGAGATATTTCGCGGATTTACATTGCGTTTCTATTTCGACTATTTTTTATTATCTTATCTGCTTTTTTTTCTTCTCCCATTATCAGGCCATCGCTTTATAGAGATTCCAGGACTATTCTTGACATCCTGCACATTGTTTTGTCAACATTACCTGGCAATTAATCACATAGCAGTCGCTCATAATTTTTTTTTCGTTTTTTGTTATCACCATTGTTCTCTTTTGGTTCTGTTTACTATTTGATGTCGGGATTTTGTTGCAATATTATTTATTTCCAGCCTATTTTTTCAACGGAGCCGTGCAGTTTTGAATCTTATATCCATTTTGTTTTCTAGCTGCATATTTTCTATTCGTTCAGTATCACAAGGGTCCTTTCTTGGCCTTTTTTCACTGTGCAGTGATTCCAGATCTCAGCCCGGTCCAATGGTAGTAGGGACCTTAGCCGACCTGCTCAACACTCGGGAGGATGGGCTTCGCCTTCTACTTTGTGTCCTAGCAGGTCAGTTTCAATGATTTTTGAAGCTTATTCAGTGTATCAACATTGGATCTGCTCAGGCCGTTGAGAAAAATGATAAAATTGAAAAAATGTAGCTTTATTTTTTCTCTAGAAGATACTTGTACACATGTTTTCTTTGCAATGACTTTCAGCTCTTGCGGATTACTTTTGTTTTCCATCTGGCAAAAACAAGCCGAGTTGCAGGTTGTTCACTCGGTAAACATCCTTGGCTTCAAGTAGCGATTAGTTTTCTTTTGTTTACTCTCCCTGCAGAGCACAGCTTTCTCCTGAAACCTTTATTGTTGTTTGGCTTTTTGCCTGAGGCACATTCAACACTTCTGTTTTGCGAATCAGGCAACCTAGATTATTACCCTGCAAGACCTATTAGATATACAAATGCAAAGGTATCAGCGATGGGACATCATCGAGTTTTACGAAGTAAATTAGTGCATGGGAAGGGGAGGGTAGACAGAGACATAGCCATGGAAAGGAAAAATGGAGATATTCATAACGAGCAAGTATTAGTGTTGCCAGTCAACTGCAATGTTGCGCCATGCTCTGGAATTTGGTTCATTATTTCGTTTCATTCGTTAAAAAAGCCAGCATTGTTATTAGATTACAGTGTGACCCACATGAAGTGTGACGGGCAATAAAAAAACCAACTTATGGGCTTCTGGGCTGGAGGATGCGGCGATCCCTTGGGCGGAAAGGAACGCGATGAACGTCAGCTGAACCTTTCCCAGGATTGGGCACCAGCCCACAGCGCAAAGAAGATGCTGCATTGTTGTAAAACCCCGCTTCCAGGTTTTTGNTGAAAGTGACTGCGCGCATTCTTGAGAACTTCCGAAAGAGGTTGGATGCTTGCATTAAAACGAAATATGGTCATTCTGCATGCGAGATGGGATATGTTGTTTACAATTTTGTGATATGTATAGGAGTAAATGTTTCCTATTTGGTTTGATTTGCATCAATTTTGGTGCTAGTTTTCTGCGTCAAACTTTATGTGGGTCCTGTAGACTTGCAGAATTAGGGTCAAAACAGAACTTTGTTAAAACTTTCTTCAAGCATATCGAATAATATCCAATTATACCCATTATCCCGTTAATTTGTTATACGCAAATAAACAAATATCCACGTGCACAATACATAGCTTGCGAAACTAATTAAATGGCAGTTCTGACTAATCTTAATTCCTTATCACAAAAAAACTTACTAACAAACATGGCAGTAAAATAAGTCAGGATGAGATCTGAAAAAGACTATTGGAAAAACCGTCTTGATATTATGTTCCCATATTCGCGAGCGTTTCCATATTTCTATAAAACGGCTTTTAATCAGAAAAGTGGTTTCACGAGGGGTAGCCATTGGTAATCGGGGCCATTTGGAACGAATCTGAAGAACAAGCACGATGCGTAAAAATTTTATTTTTGGTTGAAGCCTTTTTTTCATGCGTTTTGCGACGCTTCGTGGCACTATCATGCGAGGGAATGGGCCTTCTTTTGTTCATTAGTACAGGACTAAGCTAAGTGACCAGTGCTATTATTGACGAAAGCCTGTATGGATCAGTCCTTAAATCTTATGGCTCCTCCCATATTGTGCAAGTAAATTAGGGTGAAATATTGGCATGAATTTTAGTAAGTCATCTAGCCGCTATCAATAAATGAAGGTTGTGAAGGTTGTCAGTTTTTCGTAAAGTTACTGCTAATGCCCTTTCAAGGTTCCACGCAGAAAAAAATTAGTTGAAATAATGAAATATAATTCATTTCCAGGATATCCATTGGCTGTAATACATCGAACATTCATCTACAATAAGCCGGCAAATGTTCAATATGCATTTTTTGTGGTAGTAGGAGCCCTTCTATATATCTTCAACAGTGGTAGGGTTTTCAGTTTCAGTACTTGATTTCTACAAGAACTGGTTAGAATACTATTTTAAGCATCATTTTTTAGGATACGACTCCATCCACGCTTTCATTGCGGTGTTTGTGGCGTATGCCATAACGAATTTCATCGGTGGCACTATAGAATCGGTGATTGCCGCTCACGTTTTCTTTCTGGTAAGTCTTCGATACAACCCTTGTTAACGTCATTTCAACGGGATGAATTGAAGCCCCTAACACAGAGTTCTTCTCTCCATCCTGACGAGGTTGTTTCCTTCCCCTAACAATCATGTTTGTCTGTCTGCCTGCCTCTTTGTTCGTGCATCACGTTCATACTTCGGAATTTCCTGAAGGGCAACCTGAAATGGCTTTTCTAAGTTCTCGTGACGTTTCATAGCTACGTGATGTGGTGCTCCACATCACGTAGGTTGAAACGGTCAGGAGAACTTGGAAAACAAGAACACTTGGGCTGAGAGAAGCAACCTTCAAGAGGCAGGCCATAGGCCAGCCAAGACATTTGCAAAGTACATACAGTTAGAAAGCGACTTTGTCAAAAGATGATGGTCTGCACTGGAATATGCTGTCAATGGCACCTAGTTGTAGTAGTGGGTGCCCCTAAATGGGTGCAATTTGGAGAAATTGTCTTGCATAACAAAAGCACAAAGCCTAACGCAGAAAAACATTCTGAGCGAGCGTCGGGACGGGGAGAAATCTTCGGAAGAGCAAGACCTGCGTGCATTTCGATACCCTGGGAATGTGGGTAAAAAATCGTTCCACAGTGGTCAAGCTATGCCTTGAAGTTGGCTGCTGCTTCGAATGAGATCCTGTCTGAGGTATGCCCATTTCGAAAAAATCAGTTTGGTTCTATAACATGTGGGACTGGAAGGATTTTGGGGCGCAACAAGCGATTGGAGGGGTGGAAGGGAGCAAATTGGGTGTGGGATCCTGTACCGGCATAGCGTGCTGTGTTCGTTGCACTTATTGCGTGTCAGTACGGGGTTGCAGTGAATTTAGCACCGCGAACGTACTTGTGTTCATGCACATAAGAGGTACAAAGTCCGTCGCAAGGGGCAAGATGTCTGTGGTTTATGAGGCAGCCATCAAGGTCGGTGGGGTGATTGCAAAGTATCAACAAGTCTTGGAAAGCTAAACTGAAAGTTAATCGGTTTCGGGAAGTGGCCACAAACGTTCAATGTGAAATTGAACAAAGTCAGTCGACTCAGTTGAAATTTCACGTGTATTGCCTGTCGTTTAACGGAGGGTTTATAGTTACACGCGCGTTGTGGTGCCGTTGGAGGACTACTTGGAGTGTTCCAACATGCCACCTCTAGGTTTCAGGCGCGTTTTCGTCAAAGCATACTCGGATGGGCATCTTGTTTTGGCCTAGGTCCTCTTATGTTCTTCACATAACTGTTTTTTTACAACTGTAACTAATTGGGTGATCTACCTTTAATGGCAACTTCTGTGATTACATGAGCGCTGTCAGTCTTGTTCAGGGCTAGGAAATATGTACAGCTGGTAGGAGAGAACGAGGCAACTTGGACCTAGAAACCTCCAGCGAGAAAAGCGAGACTCCTTTCGGGAACGGTTTTTTATTTTTTTATGGGAAATGCCAATTAGAATTACTGCACTGCTAGAACAGGTAGGGGTTTCTGTTGAACAAATGCGTCTCGGGGAGAAGACCCTGGAAGCCTTTTCTATGTTAGTTAATGTACACATTCTGGTTCGGGATTGTTTTCCTGATGCACGTAACTTCATGAAACTACGAAGTAGCACCTACAAGGCTATCGTTCTTACCAATTTATTCGACTTTCCAGGATTTACTGCCAGAATACTTGTATTTAAGGGATACCTGCTCGTTGGCTACTGGTACGTGGAATCAGAAGCATATGACATTACTTGGACGACACCGTACTGTATCATGACCCTACGATTTACTGGGCTAGTTATGGATGTTTACGATGGAGCGCATTTTGTTGGTTATTTTAGGTGTATTTGCTAGTTTTCTTCCATTTCTTTACTGTTTTTTTTCATAATCGGTGCCGATGTATAATTTTTCTAATGCTTGCAAATTTTTCTCTGCTTGAGCTCCATCATTGTACATTACTTTTGCTTTGAATGCGGCTATTTTCAGAGCAAGCTGAAACCAGATCAAAAGAAGACTGCAATTTTGAACCCACCGAGCCTCTTGGAAACTGCCGCCTATGGTCTCTTCTACACCGGAACCATCGCTGGACCTCAGTTTACGCTCGCAAAGTTTCGAGCCTATGTGAATGGGGACTGGCTAGATGAGAACGGTCAACCGAGAGAATCAGCGTGAGTTTTTTGGGTATTCCACTTTTCCGCTGATAAGTGGTACTCTTTCACCCTCGCATGAACCGGGGATTGAAACATGTGCGTAAACTTGCCTAGCTCGAGCAAATCATCCGTTTCCCCGGGGTCGGTTCAGTGGTAAACTACTCGTATGGGATGTAAAGGCTCGAAATTTTACATTGGCCGGCCAGCTCAAGTCATTGCATTGGCCATTGGCCACGCTTCGAAAACGCTCCAACGATCCGAATTCACAAATCCCAACCATAATTCTGGTATACGATATGATGGAAAGATGATGAATTTTTGGCCAATCCCATTTGAAGGAGGTTTGTTCCATGGCTGGAGCGGGAAGTGATTTGATATCAGCGTACCAGTTCGGCACGATCGATTCTAGACAAAAGCCTCATATATGATACAGTTCGATATTTCCATGAGTGCTCTCAACAATCTCAAAAACTCGGTCAGAATTGTTAAAAACGTTTAGTCTGATGCCGTCGTTGGGACGTTTCATTGCTGGCTGCACTTATATGGTACTGAATCAATGGGGTCATGTATGGATTCCGGACACATTCTTCAATTCGGAGAAGTTCTTTGTAAGTTATTCACTGTTCAGGTACCTGAAATGGTTCAAGAAATTGTTGGACACCAGTGTAGTGCATGTAGAAGTAATTTACGAGATACTAAAGCTATTGTATATAAATATGTTCGTGAAAGAAAAGGGATCATGTAAAGAGTTCCTGAGCATCTGCCCTCACCCATATTTTCAACTCAGAGGCGTCCTCGCATTGGTGCTGATATGGAGGCAATCTGTTACTTTCAAAAAGCATTTGGTCATGAGAAACTTATGAATGGATATTAAGAATCTCGACTGTAAAATGGTAAAAATCGCTGGTTCGCTTACTAAATTCAATTTCTTTAGAATATGTCTTTCTTCATGCGATGGACGTGGACGATGATATGGTTCAGGCTCACCATGTACCGTTACTGCGCTATTTGGCTGATAATTGTTAGTTTTCATCTGAACCATTAGTTCTCTTTGTCGATTATGGTCAAGGCTGACAACCAATCCGTTGATCCATATGGGAATCATGCCAAAAATGATAGCGAAAGAAGATCAGTCTTTCCGAGGCCTAGTGCTTTGCCAAAGGGTTTTTCGGGAAAAAGAAAAGTGTACAGGGATGTCCAGTTTAGAAAATAAGGGAAAAATGATTCTGTAGACTTTTATCAATAAAAGATGACCGTTGTCTATGTTAATTTGTCTCTCCACCAAAAAATCTTTCTGGCTCAGGTGACCAAGTTTGACAAGGTGAATTAAATAATTCAATGGCCTCGACAGGATTTGTCTTTGGCAACAACATCCAATTTTTCGCTTAGATTGAGCTACACCTTCACAATAAACTATAGCTTTTCAAAGGGTTCATTTATATTTCCACAATCAAAGTTAACAATAAAAAAATGGAGTGACCGAATAAAGGTTTTAAATATTGTTTTAAATACTTTGTCCTGGTGACGTAAGTACAGTGGCGCTGGAGTTGTGGGCGAGTATCGAAGTCTTCATAAGCATGGAGCTCATATCTTTGAAAAAGTGTTTTAAAAAAACTCATTCAGTCACATTTCAACAGTAGTTTTGCTATTTAGGAAGGAGCTGCTATCCTGAATGGTCTCGGCTATAATGGCAAAGATGAAGAAGGGAGAGATCGGTATGTTTGCACCCGCTGCTCAGGATTTATTCAATTATTTACTGTTTGGTTTGATATTTCAACGGCATTCCGATTTGAGAAGGGGAATGAAAAGCACCGTAAAGTGGTGAAGAAAGGAAAAGGAAAGAGCTAAACATAGAAATGCGAAGGCCCCAGAAAAGCCAGTGAGAGACAGAGCACAACAACTGTTACATGTTGACCAGTTAATGTTTGAGGGTGGGGTGAATTCGACTTCAACGGTGCTACCCAAAGTGAGGACCACTAAATCTAAGCCGCTTATACCACTACCTCCAGGTAGAAGGGGTTGCCGCTAACAACTGGTTGTATCCCCTTCCTTCAAAAGGGATCCTGGTAAGGGATAGACGAAATTCTGAACAACCTATTCACCGAATCTCACATGAAATCGGCAAGCCCCATCTTCAAAATAGGCAATGACAATCAGCTACCTAGGGCAATAAACAGATTATTTCGTTTTGAAACAGTACACATGACTTTCCGATTAGTTTCACATAAAATTATCGTCGCTCTTTTCCAGGTGGGACGGTGTACGAGATATCCACATATGGCTTTGGGAAATGGGACATGATTTCTCATCGGCTATACAGTCCTTCAATGTCGGTACAAATACATTTGCTAAAAAGTGAGTAAATTCCATAGTACCTGTCTCTTTTGCTACCATTTGGTTTTCGCCTTTCCTTCGAAGTTTTGCTGTTCATTTTTATAATGAGAGTGGAAACAGATGAAAAAGTTCTGTAGTAATGGTGAGTTCGTAGGGAACTCGTAGTCGGTTGAGTTATAGAGGTGTTTCTTTCAATTCATTTTTGGGGGGCTACAGTTCAAGTCACAGCGCGGAAAAATCGATATGAGCAGTCCGACGAAAATGTCTAGAGCAAGAAAAACTAGCGGATCTAAGAAGAGCATTACTTTTAATCACGCGATATAATTTTATCACATATTGCATAGTATATCATAATAGACAACAAGAATTCATGATAGCTTCGAATTGATTGAATGTTTTTGAAATGTTATAAACATGCTTATGTGCCCACCAGCTAATGAGACCTCAATTCCCAGCTCCGTCGCTCACAAATTCCGTGTCCTTATAGGTCTTCTGATGTGTCCACTCTGTGAAAAAATCCTTTTTCAAAGGGTACGGTTATTAAAATGCCGAATTTAGCCATATCTTCCGTCGACTCCGATGGCTTAATAGCAAACCTGGCGCTCACCTCGTCACATTGGGCTACCTCGCAATTTGGCATGGATATCACCTTGGCTACTTCTTCCTATTCTTCTTTGAATTCGGCTGTGTGGTCGCTCAGGAACAGGTACGTATGTACATAGTTGTAAACGGAATTATTCGCTGTTGCCCAATGTCGGCTTAAGTGATCTCTCGGAGTATCTGAATCGAAGTAACGGCTAACGCACATACTTTCATTGTATTTTTCAGTTGTATTCACTAATTGACCGTACTCCTGGTTGGGCGGAGTTCAATGCAAAGCCAGCAGTCCGTCCATTTATCTGGCTGTTTGGTCGACTCACAGTAATGTATAGCATGGGATTTGGTTTCCTATGCTTTGGACTTGTGAAAACGAAATACTGGATTGGAGTGAGTTTTTTCGTCTCAAACGTTCCTGGATTATATTTCAAACCACTTTTCATACCATCTCTAATGGACGTGTAAAGTATTCTAGAGGATATAAGTAGGCGTGAAATGGGAGCGATCATAGTCGTCGTGAAATGAGAGAAACTGGCTCCTGATTGAGGATTTCATGAGGGTGCTTTTGCTAGTTCCAAAGATCGAGTAGCTTTATTTCGTTTTCATATTAAATTTGTTTTAAAAGTGAAGAACATCGAGTGAAGGTGATGTGCTTGCTCAGAAACTTCTTTGGGAGGAGTATGCCGTGGCCCAGTTGAAAACATGGTGGGAAGTACGCTAGAAACCTCACTTCATGCTTTCTTTCATTACCCCTGCCTCTATGAGTCACACAGAAGGAGGTAGTTGACCATCACATGCTGACGAGTAGCTGGCATCAATAGAAGCCATAATCGTACCTTTTTCTAGGATTTCTACGTAATAAGAGACATTAGGAATGGGGGAATTCTCGAATCTGTTAATGTACGGTACAACAAAATCATGACAGCCAGCAGCAGATACTAACAGATACTAGGTCATGTCAGATAGTAACAGATAACGAAGCTGGCTGTGATCATGTCCTACCAATTGATTGTACATATATTGTATGATTGAATTCAAAGTGAAAAAAGGGAGGTGGACCTCTTTGATGGGTGCAGTAAAAAATGGGAAGGTAGTGGAAGTATCCAGAAAGAAGATCAGTTATGAAGGAATTTTTTGGTGAATCCCCAGAATCCCCACGACAATCCTCATTCACTCTTCTGCATAAGCGAATAAAGTTGTTCTGATCATCCAAACAATCTGCTCCTGAAGTAGGAGTGATCACTGAACAATAGGATCATATTAGAAAGGCCAAGTAGTGATTGCTTGAGCAATTACGAGCGAAGAAAATGATATGCTTTGAAACTGTAGAAAAAAAAGTAAAAATTTTCATCCATCAGTTTCTTATTAGAAATCTCAAGACGAAGAGGGTAAAGGTATCAAACAGTGTTGGAGCTTTGAAGGCAAAGTCCTGTTTGTGATAGTTATGAGAATTCGAAATCTGGTGTATTGCGATACTTGCTTTCAGCTTCTGTGACTTTGTAATCTGGTGGATGCGGTGCAAACCCCTTGAAACTATCCTTAAATTTATGAAAAACTAAGGAGTCTCTCTAGAGTGAAAGTTGGACTTTCGATAAAAGGCAGTCTTTTGGGTAAATCAATCCCTTTTTGGGATGGGCCACGCATTCAGCTTCCATTAAAAATCGTAGCGTCGAGTTCAGTCATGAACAAGTCACTGCTTTACCCTCCCATACGAATCTGTGGAACTATTTGAAAGTCCTTATATTTCGGAGTTCGCAATAATTCATGCTCATCAAGCTCTTTTTCAGCCTCTCAAATCGCTGTATTTCATTGGTTTTCTAATTTTCTTCGTCATATGGCCTATTGTGCATTACGTACTGAAGCGAACGTTACCGAAAAAACCAAAGGCTGTCCAGGAGAAAGTGGAGAACTCAGCTCCGACAAATGGAGTATCGAAGAAAGAATTATAGTTAGATGGTCCTGTGTTCCGTGATGTGATACCCAGATGAAATTATAATCTCTGCTACCTTAAATCTATCCCATTATCGTTGTTTCAATGTAATTAAATCGAATGAGGTGAATTTTTCTTCCATAGCAGTGTTCCTGTTGAAATAGTTCTTAATATTAGTAAGGAATTTGATGTCAGTGTACGTGGTCTACGTTGTTCCTCATACTCGTGAATACTTTAACGTCTCGATATCGGTTATCTCTACCGAATCCTGATAGACTGTTTGCATTTTTTGTTTATTTATTTTTTTTTNTTTTTTTTTGTTTTACGATGTCGTCAAGCTTGTCGTTGCAATGGACTGCTAGACTACCTAGCTGCTTTACAATAGGGGCTAGGAAACATCGTAACTCGGATGTTGAAGATGTTCAATAATTAATTATTGTTAATTAACATAAATAGTTTCTGGTTCCATTGTGATGTCCTTCACGTCTTTCCTTTTCCCTTGTCTGTTTTTCTCTCGAAATGCAAAATTGAGGAAAAATAAGGGTCCTCCTCTATGTCTTACTGAAGAAGTGATCTAAACAGCTAAACATTGTATTGATAGGGATGATACTCGGCCATACTACTTGATGAGAATGTACCGTAGCCAAGCAGAAGTATGGCCTGGGAATGAAAATCCTGAAAAGAAGGAAATTCGGGTCAGTAAACGGTACCGTAGAGAAAGATTGTACGTAGGGTTATCCAAAGAATTTTTCAAAAAGCAAAAAAAAAAGTCTGAAGGATTTCAGTGTAGCTCCCTTCCAATCCCACGCTCGGTGAGTGGTTCCTTACTAAGGTCTGAAGTACAGCTCGTATCGAAATGCACCTGACTCACTTCACTATCCCCAACCAATATGACCTTCAAAGTTCAGCACGATGGTCGTAGAGTACAGGACGTCGTATGATGTTGCTCGTGACGAACTATGATGTTATTTTCACGTTGTTTCCACATGTTTTGGATACTCAAAAAGTACTTAGGTCCGAAAGGCAAAGGAGCTGGTAAAACTCGTCTGGATCATCTTTTTAAAAAGATTTTCATGCGAATAACTTGCTCACAAGTCGATGGGTAGTCAAGTGTCCATACAGAAGGTTTCACCGGTTTATTTTGCATGTTTACCGGTGATTCTGCATATCGTCATGCTATTCTAAGAAATCGACAAAAATAATGGTTTGGAGGGGGGCCTGTTGGTGAATAGAACGAGGAAGTACCACAAAGAACACAAACATCTCGGCTGTTGGCAGCATATGCCAAGACATCGTCAATTTTTTTCATTCCTCATCTATCACTTCTGACGAATTCAAGCCATCGAGTCATTGTTGTGGTTGCTTGGTAGAAGGCGAAATAGGGGACAACGTTTGCGATAGTTTACTTAGTAAGGTAGTGATATTCAATATAAACCTAACAAATTTCCGGGAATTCAGCAGTGATTTTCAAGAGAGAGTAACGTACACAGATGTCGTTGACCCTACCCACTGAGTACTAGGTTCCGAGGGATTAGGTGAATCGGTGTTTTTGTTCCGACGTCACATCTTCTTTATGAAAGTAGTCAAGCGCCCGTTCATCCAGAAGTTGAGCCAAAAAAGCCTTCTGGAGTTAGGGTTTTTAAATCAAGTTCATGCTCAGGGAGGTCATGGCTGGCCATTTTACTTCTATTCAAATTCATTTGTGAAGGTGGAATACAACCCGTTGCATCGACTGACCCTCTACACATTCGTCTTCCCCTTGTCCTTCACAAGGCACTAAGTTGGACGAATTGCATTCAAAATGATTCACAACAAATCTGGATGAATTGTGTGAAGTATTCTCGAACAGGGCCCCTGCTTTATCCTTTTCACCTTTGTGCCATCGGAACAGGTTCGATAGGGCAGGGTTATTGAACGAGCGATCCAAAAACCGTTACTTATCACTCCGTACAGGTTGCGATATCGCACTTCAACGCAAGCATAGCCAGAAAATTTGATTTTCAGTCACTATTTACTTCTTCACATCTAAGAGTCTTTGGGACAAAAATGTGAATGATTGTACTATGAACCATCTGGAGAAAGAATAGCTCCGCCTATTGGTGATGCTGCCCTTGCTCGTCTCAGACATACTTAGCCTACACAGGAAGAAGCTATCTACTCCTTCCTTTTTTTGGTCTCTAGGCCTCCTTACGATAAAGTTATCAATTTTCAAGGCACTAGTAATTTGGTGAAGCTATCGTCCAGCATAGTTCGCTGCACGACCTCTGTTTTCTTCCCATTGCTTCACTCCCGCACCTCCTTTATGAGAGAAACATCATGAAGTGCGACTCGTAGCTGAAGAAAGTTGGAGTTTGGATGCTAACGTGTCACATGAGGTCGGCTCCTAAATGAACCTGAAACGAACTTGACCGGAGGTCATTCTTGTGCGAAGGTTTCATAGCAGTTGCTCATCCCACTGTTCGCATGTCATTTGTTTGATCGCTTCCTTTTAAGTCCATCGTAATAGTAACTTTAGGCTCACATGTTGTTTGTGGGTTCATACATATCCCTCCTACAGTAATTGACCATTCATTTTAATGCTCTGAATGAGCGTTTTCTATACAGAAGCCAGTACCGCCTAGCACCGCCCCACAAGGTTACCTCTAATTTTGTTGAGTATTGAGGAGAGCAACATTCTGTTGATGCTGGTAGATGAAGCTGCCTATACCGGCTGTGGTCAGTAAGAAAAGTCGTCTTATTTCTAAAGATGTGCTTGAACAAAGCCCACCACTTGATCTTAAAAAAGGCTCATGTCCCCCGGCGAACAGTCAGTTGTTTACTTTTTTATTTGTGCAGGTCACTTCTACTTTGTATTCTTTACTTTTACTTTCTTATTCAATAATCGCTCGATGTTCTGATCAAAGAGGTTACCATCGTTCACCCTGGGCTTAAACTATACTCTTTCCAGTCCGTGCTTCACTGAATACGGCTAGAAATCCCTCGACCTAACTTTCCGTCTTAGTTCTTTTTCCACGTATGTGACGTCCGCGTTGAATTCTTCTCATCACTTCAATTCAATCTTCAGAGACGAAACACTTCACAATGAATAAAACTCTTTGTTCAGCGTTGAAAACGTGTAGCAACCTTGAAAGTTCGTCGATCAATTGTCGTGTGGTCTTTTCTACATTCCATTTCTCTTTGAACCATGGTTTGATACGATAATTTCCACGATTCGTCGCTGCAAATTTAGTGATCAGCTGTCATGACCAATTAGTACTACTGGTTTAAAAAACGGCCTCCAGCGTTCAACAACCATCAAAAAAAGCCATTAGTCATATAAGAAGAGTGCTTCAATGGGTTGTACCGCTAGGAACTGCTCTATATTTTTAGGAGCAACTGCTAAAAAACACATAGGATATCCCCACTTGGGTTCCGTACCACAACAAATAGTCCATACGCAGGCCTATTGCTCAAGGCTATGATTTGAAAAGATAAAGCCTTCCGGTATTTATCAATCCCGTTTCTGGATGTGCCCTGCATTTGAGTTCCATTCAGAATCGCAGTGGTCTTTTGAATGCAGGTCTCTGCGGTCTATACAATAACTGGTAATAATTAGCCGAGTAAGTTAGTGTAAGTGTACAAGTAAGTTTCTATGCTCCAATGCCATCCATATCACGAGCACAGATTTCTATTGATTCTCTTAATTGTCCCGAATTCTCTTTCAAGTGTTATATACCATATCATTCCAGTGCGGAATTCGGCTCCGCCTATTAGTCGCGAAGAAAACTGTTCTCTGGGACGAGCCCATATAATCGTAACTGCATAAATTACCCGAGTAATGAAAAGCCTGTCCATCCAGGTTCGTAGAATGGTTTTCAGTTGCCAATGTGGATTCCAGTATATCAATCGACAATAATTATTATTCCTACTTAACTAACCCAGGTTGCGAGTGGAGCGGGTAAGGTGGGAGTGCTGCGGTGCTTTTCAACGAATTTCCACTGTAAGCGGCAATGGTTCCGCAGCGGTTATCGTATCTTTCCCCAGAGAAAAAACGATCGGGTGTGGGGAGGGCGACGCGAATTCGGGGAAAAGTACCCACATCCAAGCACTATATCACACGCACGGTCAGGGGTTCGAATCCTGGATCGATGCCCGCCTAGGCCAACCAAGCCTTCCATCCCTCCGGGGTCGGTGAATTGGTACCAGACTCGTCTGGGAGGATAAAAGCACTGACTTGTACATCGGCTGGCCACCGCAAGTCATTGTATAGGCCACATACGCACTCATTACGCCACTACGATTCTGAATGGAAGTCGAGTGCGGGGGCGCATCCCTCAGACGGGATTGATTAACGCCAAAAACTTTATCCTTTATCCTTTATCCAAGCTAGGAACGCGTGACCATCATACCAAAAGGTGAGACCCTCCAGGGCCTACGGTAAGGTTTTGGACTGGTTGAATGCCAGTACTCCTGTNTATTATTCCTACTTAACTAACCCAGCTTGTGAGTGGAGCGGGTAAGGTAGGAGAGCTGCGGTGCTTTTCAACGAACTTCCACTGTAAGCGGCAATGGTTCCGCGGCGGCTATCGTATCTTTCCACTGAGAAAAAACGATCGGGTGTGGGGAGCGCGACGCGAATTCGGGGAAAAGTACCCACATACAAGCTAGGAACGCGTGACCATCATACCAAAAGGTGAGACCCTCCAGGGCCTACGGTAAGGTTTTGGACTGGTTGAATGCCAGTACTCCTGTTTGGCAACACGCACGCATTCTTTCATTGAGTAACGAAAACGACCCAATTAAATTTTTGGAAGTGCAGTGCCTTGGACATTAGTCTAGCACTTCAAAGACCCAGGTAGTCCGAATTCTTGGTTTTAGGAATTGAAAAAGCGACCCAGGTAGTCCGAATTCTTGGTTTTAGGAATTGCGAAAGCATGTATCTTTTTCAGCAACCATGCGAGCGCGCATCACTCGTACTTAACAGTTTACAGTCGCAGTGTGTATGTGGAGCCTTTGTGGGGAGCACAAATGTTCAAAAAACATGTTCCACGTGAGGGAAGGTTTTGGGTTTGGATATGGAACTGGAGGAACACATCATAAAGAAAATCGAAAGGAAAATCAAAAGAATGGATCCCTGAATGGAACACTCAACTATGTTGTTGGAGTGGAAGCAGCGTTGTGGGTAGTACTCACCACCCACATACATTCGTGCATTAAGGACAGGTGACGCGACGGCTGCATGCCGTAGCGGGCAGTAATAGAGAGAAAATGGTTATCAGACTACACTGCCATTCAATGAATCAGCTGTCCTCAAAGCTTTCTGTTCAACGGCGCTTCAGAAAAGTTTGCACACCGTGGATGTTAGGCTGGGACGAGGGTCGTGATGAAGGCGTAGCACTTTGCAAAATAGGCCTCCACTGCCCTTTCTGTTGCTCATTGGGATACATAACATTTGGTGTTGTGGACCGTCCAGATATACAATTGTTAGCGCTGAGTTACCATACAACTACAATGGTATGTTACGCATTCTGTCCTACAATTCTTTCGGTATCAAAGTGCGTTTTGTTCATCTTCTCGGCGTTCCCCTCCCTCGGCTCCCATCACTCCCACTTCTGCATGATGCGCCCAGAATTCGACTCCCATTCAGAATCGTAACGGCGCTTTGAATGCGTCCGTCACCTACATATAGGCTTACAGTGAACAGCATAAGTCGGTGCTTTGATTCCCATCCCCTCTTCCCCCCCCCTCTCCTTTAACGAGCTCATTCGATCCCGAACCATGCGCTTGCCAGTATGCGTCACTTGCCATACTCTAAGCTATCCCCAGAAGAGTATGGTAACGAGGTTATTCAGATGCCATACGTCGCCGTAAATTCCTCTGCGTGCAAAAGAGGTCTACATGGAGGGGAGCCTGCTACTGAATCGTAACCTAGCCGATACCTTCTACATTTCGCGGGATTGCCTTTCACTTCTTCATAGGTTGGTTTCGGTTTTGGTTGTAATGATTGTAATAAATCTTTCACAACAAACTCACCACGGTCGTCGTTTCATATATTTCCAGTCCAGTTCTTTCCACTAAATCATCCCCTGCATTCCATGTAGCCACCTTTAAACAGCTGATAACTATCGATTGGATCCATATCAATCGCTATCACAACCGTTCCGTGTCCAGTCGAAATTCGACTTTTTCTCATTTTTCTGGGGTTGCGCGGCATACTGTCCTAGCAGAGTTATCAGTTACAAATAGCGGCGAAAAACAAAAACCTCCATTTGCTATCTTATCTCACCTATTCCTATTATAGCTTCCAAAAAAGGCATTCATTCTCGTGCAATAGGCAATCTGGGAAGAATCTTCCCAGAAGGGTTCTCTGCTGCCGTTCCTTTCCCCTAGGATTGATAATAATCCTCCTATTTCTCATAGATCTGTTACCTTCCCACTTGAAGCACTGTTTTTCCCCGTTTATTGATTTTTGTGATTTCTTCCCCATTGATGACCATGTGATTATCAATCAATCGTCGCTTCTGCGACCGACCGATTACGGTCGTAGAGCGGGGGAAGTTGTGGTGGTGATGCCGACCTCCATCTATCGCACCGCCGCTGGTGGAACTGGTTTTGTGTTAAAACAATCGCATTGCTCGAATCATTTCTACTTGTAATTTTTCGAACTCTACTCTTCCATTCACAGACCTCTTGACGGCCACTGAACTACTGTTAATTACCACCAGGTTAATTTTGTACACGAAGGTCCACGTGGGCCGTTCTATTGAACCTTTTCTCTGGGGAACGCTCCTTATTATCGGGAATTTCTGTGCTTCATCGATCAATATTACTTCTCAGCTACTCATCTTTGAAATTCTCTATGTGCGATGCTTGGAGCTTGTGAAAGATCTGGAGACAAAGACCAAATTCGCCCTATACCCATCGTTTCTTTTCTGTGAACACGATCACCCCACCGTCCAGTTGATTTTGGTGACCTTCGGTTTTTTATGAGCTCTCAAAAACGGTTTTTAGTCTTTTTCCGTCTGATAGCCCTTGAATCATTCAATTTTCATGGATGTTAAACCGATTTGCTACGGCTTACAGGATGGAACACCAGATGACAGGTGACGCGCATTCAACGGTGGTTTATAGGCAGGCTGGATCCAACCGTTTTTTGTCTTCAACCGTTTTTTC